>JANHJO010002199.1:65720-92151 GCA_032468235.1 Pseudoxyrhopus heterurus | reverse complement strand
CTGCTAAATTGCAGGCAGCTGGGAGCTGAATATTTAATTACAAAGTACAGCGTTTAGCCCGCTGCACCATTCAAGGCCCAGTTTTTCCCAGAAGGGATTGTCTGGATGCAATTCACCAGATAGATGAGTGGGTATGTTTATTTCTAGCTTTCTTTAGCAAATAACCAAGGGATTTTAAGTTGTAATAACTGCTGAAAAATTTAATCTTAAAATGTAATTTAATCTTAAAATTAAGGACCTGCCTATATAAAGCTTTGTAACGTAATACATCCTGCATATTACTAAATTATGACTTAACACATTGTGTAACCTAAACCACAGTAAATCTTCATGAAGTGAAACTTCGTAAGCTCTATTTGTTGTTGTTGTGGTTGGTGTTAATTGTCTTCAGTATTGTCTGTGATGCATTCAAGTAATGAAACAGTAGTAATTTTTATGGTGGTTGCTTTAAAAAAAGAGAGTTTAATTTGGTTTAATTTACATGACCACAGTGGTTCTTAATTCAAAGGGTAACTGCAGATTCTCATCTAGTATTTTCAATATATTACACCCATCATTCCATCAAAATTTGCCAGGTACATCAAAATAAGCCAGTGTAACTAAATGTATATATTCTTCAGCAACAACTAGTGTGTGTTTGTGTATGTGTGTGCATGGGTCACTTTGTCCTATAGCTTGTCATTTGTAATTGCCATTCTTCTCAACTAAAATCCAGGTGTGGATAGGAATTGGGCTTAGGGACCCAACAAAGGTAGTTGAGATGGATCCTTGCCCAATCACAAGGCAAATAAAGATATGAAAGGTGATGAAAAGTTCAAAAGGTAAAGAAAATGTAAGGATTTAAATAGTTGCTCCAGAACAGCCTACTCTCAATGAGGGATATATTGGATTTTAACTTTATCATGCAAGCAGGTACATACAGAAATTGAAAGTTATTTATTGAAAAGTTCTGGGGAAGCTCTGGTTGCAGAAGAAATTATAGGAGAATATAAGAAGAAATTACAAACTATTGGAACGTTTTTAAAATATTTGATAAATAGGTTATCTAATATTGAGATGGATGTACTCTCACTTTTTAGGTTTGTACATATTTTCAGTTTTAATCATCTCAATTTTTAATGCTGATTTTTCTATTTTTAATGCCTGATCTTATGTAAGTATTGGTTTTTTACTGATCATTGTATGCCGCCCAGAGTCACTTCTTGTGGGATGGGCAGCTATATAAATTTGATTAACAAATAATCAAAATAAAACAAAATAGCCATGTGTCCATGTATGCTATGAACTCTCACATAATCTCAGGGGGAAAAAGAATAACTTTTCATGTTTTTCTTAGGCTCTTTGTAGATTTTTGTTTAAAATACCATGACTAATCTATGATTTTCCTTGAAAATGTACCATGACAAAATTGCAGCCCTTAAACATAAGAGTGCAGCCCACAGGCACTTTGGCTTAAAGCAAGCCACGGAGAACAACTGCTTAAAAGTACAAATACAACCAGAAAGGATTCTGATATCAGATTACAAAGTTCTTCCTTCAGCATTTACTACCCAAACCCATGTGTAAATTGGGAAAGGGTTCAAATGAAAGAGATTATCATATATGGAAAGAGTGGGTTTCTATTTATTTATCTGCTTTACTTAAACAGGTAGTCCTCAAGTTACAACCATTCATCCACTGACTGTTCAAAGTTATGGCAGCACTGAACAAATGATACTTACATCTGATCCCTGAAATTATAGTTGTTGCAATGCCCCCACAGTCACATGAAATTTTGGACTCTTGGTAGTCTTGCTGCACCTACAACTAGAGATGCTTCAACTGCCTAGATAGTCCTTGACTTATGACAGTCGCTTAGCAACCGTTCAAAGTTATGATGGCTGTTCCTCTTTCACTGGCTGACTGAGTAGGAGCTATGAGTCCAGGGCAACCTCCACACTGCAAACCATTTCTTAAAGGAGGAATGTTAACTATTCAAAATCTAATATGGCATTTCCCTGGAATAGATTGGCCCACAAAACCAAAACCTTCTAATCCAGGCTCTGACAGCCTCCAAGTACTAAGTCAGCATTTCTATCCCATCACCTCTTTGATACAAGGTTGAGATGTATAGCTTGGTATCATAAGCATATTTATGACACCAAACCCAATGCTGATGTATGATGTCCCCCAGTGTATTTTTAAAGAAGTATGGTGACAGTAGGGACCTCTTAGGTATTTTACAAAGTAGATGTCTTCAAGCAGGTCTCCCTTTCCTCATCACCAAGATTCCAGGAAAAGGTAAGGACATTTGTATTTCTGCTTAGCATCATTGTCATCTCAGAGGAGCTAAGATTATGAATTGTTAAGATTTAAGAATCATCTATTGGTATTCTTCTGAGAGTTTCTGCCTTATTTATTTATTTATTGTTGATATTTATATGCCGCCCCACTCCCGAAGAACTCCGGGCGGCTGCTTTGATTTGCAGACTTCTCAATACTCTTGGTACTGCTTTTGGATCATATTTGAACCTACGTGGGCCTATAATATCAATGTGTTTTAAAACCTGAATCAGTGGCTTCCTGATTCTAGTCTAATTTGTATGAAATCAAAACAAAGCTGAATGTTTTTTAATGCTGATGCTTTTGGGCAATCTTCTTTCTTTCTATTGGTTTTGCTCTTGCTTTTACATGCCCTCCAGATTATGGAAGTGAGCAAACTCTTCCCCACTATAAATTGCATAACTTGTTAATATCTCGATGGTTTCAGTCTCTATAAAAAAATTGGTAGTGTTGATTTACCCTATTGATATAAACAAATTTGGCTGCCAAAAAATAAAAGAACAGAAAAATAGCTAACTTGATTTCCCAATTATGTAAGCCACATGCACCAGAGTCTTGCCTAATCTTCCTCCCAGCCTCTAAACTCAAGGGAGCCATTATTCTCTCTTCTATTTATCACATATTTAAAAAGTGCCCATATTCAACCCACAACTAAAGTGTTCTATGTGGAAGTGCAATAACTGTAACTGAATTACAATGGAAACAAGAAATATCTTTCTGAATGTTTGCAAGAGTATAAATAAATAAACAGCAAAATGTGTTAACCCAGGGCGGGAAAATATTATAATCTATAAGCGTAAATGGATAATTTATGGCACAGAAATGTTTTATTCTGATCTGATTGTTTGGAAGCAATTAATGATTTAATGGTTTGATTTAACACATACCATAACAACTAACAAAGTAAAAAACAACAACACCCGGACAATCAATTCTACTGTATGTAGTATAGATCTACTCCTGTATTTGTTGGCCTAAAACCAGTATGACTTATTTTAATTATATAACACAGAATCTAGGTATTCAATGTAAAAAGTAAATACCATTGTCAAAAAAACAAATGTTCTTTCTTTTTTATCTATTTCCTCAAAGAGCTGCAGTTCATGAGTACTACAATGCAAAATTTAGGAAGACAGGAAACAAAACAAAACAAACAAAAAGCCTGGACAAAATGTTTTTCAATGTTTCTTTGGCCCAGTTTGTGGCTTCTTCCACACAGCAAAATGCAAAATACACAAAACTTTCTGAAAAAAGCTTGACTTAGGACCCTTGCAATCATGCTCAAACATTTATCTCCTATAATTCTGTTGTCCAGATGGTAAAAAAAAAAATTTCAACTGGAAAAAGAAGTGCTTTATTTTTTGCATGTATCATCTGTCCACACTTAGGTAGAAGCTATCTGTAACAACATTTCAAAGTCATCCATACTCTGCAGAGACTGAAGCAATACCACATTCCAAGCTGGCTGTGAATTGTGGGAAAAATCCTAACATATCTTGAGAACATTAATTTTGGGGAGGCTGCTACTGATCTTCACAACTCATCATCAAGTTTTCAGACTATATAGGACTTTGAATGGAATCACAATTTTGTCTTAAGTTTCCTAAAACATTCTCCAAAGTAAAATGACTAATTTGATAGCTGACAAGTTCTATTCAAATTTAATTAGCCCTGGAATACCTTAATCAATACATGGAGTTCCTCTTCCTAAAGTAGAATTCAGGAAGGCCTACTGCCCCAGGAGAAATACATGCTTTTCATTTAGAAGATCTTAAGATTCAAGTCTCTGTATCCAAGTATGGCAATAAAAGACCTGTTGAATACCCTGTCCAACATTTTAGAGTCTTATTTTGGATAACACAATTTCTTATATTCCTAACATTTAAGTTTGAACTCTCTTGTGAAATTTGGAATTCTGTTTTTATATGATTCTGCTTTTTGCAGCTACTTGATTTCTCTTTTCTACTGGTGACTACTAAGTAAAAACATGCATTTTTAATTGCTCTGTAGAAAATACTTTAATCAGCCATTTCCAATTATAATTGGGAAAGGATTCACGCTTGTTAAAATTCTTCTAAATACATGGAGAACTCAGTAATTAATATCACTGTCTTGTGTATAAGCATTAGACTATTGACTCAACATTACCAAGTATGCCAACACAACCCATTAGGAAGTCATCAAATCCAACTTCTCTGTTCAATGAAGGATTCTTTGGTTTTTTTGCCTGCCACCAGTGTTACAGTCTCCGGTCCAAAAGGATTTTGCCCACCACGGATGTAGTCAATCCCTATGTGGCCAGTTTCACATAACACATTTATATTTGCATGAAGAAACTGGAACTAGAGAAATGACAGCAGAATTAATTGTGTACAGAAATTCATGACACTCAGCCTCATTCTGCAACACCCAACAGTCACTGTGCCCTCGTAAAATCAGGGAAGTAACCTTCAGTGCTGCTATGTAATAACAACTCCCTAATTAATATTATGGAAACATTCATTTAGAACATTAAAGAAATGTCACCCTGACCTGATTTTTGCTGTTGGCTGGTTAGCTGTGAAGGAGCTTATTGCTGTGTATCTGCAATGTGTCTAAAATATTTCCCAGTGAAAACATACAATACAGGTCTGCCTTTGATCTGCTTCGTGTATAAAATGTTCTATTTTCTTAGTTACAAGGCAAGTAACAGATTTTAAAAATCTGTACAATTTGACGTGTACTGAATGGATTAAGTCAAACTGGTTAATTTATATAAATGTTTCCTCCAGTTTAAAATTCTAGAGGACATCAATATACTAAGGACAATTCCTGGCACTCAATTATAAACCAAAATCACCCTATGTTTATTGACACTGCTCTTTCTCCAGAACTAGCCTTTTTATTTGGGCCCTAGTCATGTTGTCCATTTTTGTTACTACTTTCTCTACATTTTCTCCTTTGCAAATGGGAAGCACAATGGCAAGGATGAAGGGAGCTGGGTTCTTAACACATCTGGGTAGCACAGCTGTAATAAGCATCAGATGGAGAAGCTTGTTCGAGAGTACCAGCAAGCCACAACCTGCTTAGATTAATTTAGATTACTAACTGCTGAACTTTTTTATGTTTTAATAGTTTTAATATGCCTTAATTGTTTTTGCTGTTACCTCACCTAGTCCTCACCTTACAATCATTTGTTTAGTGAGCATTCAAAGTTACAGTGGTGCTGAAAAAGTTATTTATGACCAGTCCTTGCAACTTCCCTGTGGTCACATGATCAAAATTCAAGCCCTTGGCAAACAGCTTGGATTTATGATGGTTGCAGCATCTTGTGGTCACATGATCACCATTTGCAACCTTTCCAGCTGTTTTCCTACAAGTAAAGTCAATGAATTTGCTTAATGACCATGTGCTTCACTTAACTACTGTGGTGATTCGCTTAATGACTATGGCAAAAAAAGGATTGTAAAATTGGGCACAACACTTAACACTGACTTCATTTAGCAACAGAAATTCTGGTCTCAATCATAGTTGTAAATCAAAGACTACTCGTATTGTTTTGTATTTTTTGTGCATTTTTTTAACTACGTAACCCATATGTGAAATTGACAGCTACAGAAATTGAATGAATGAATGAATGGTGTTTTTATATTTTCTATCATTTAAACTGATCCCTTATGCCTCTTTCTCATGTCCTGCAAAATCAATTTTTTCTGCAGAACGACAGACACAATAACCCTTCCACGATTTAGAAAGATATGTTTTTCTAATAGTGACAAATATCTGTAGCTCAGGTGTAGGATGAGGGTGATTTTTATGTTGCCACATTAATAAGAGAATCATAACAAATATTATTAATCTGGGAATGTCCTCTTGGAACATTCACCAATCCTACTGCTCTTGAAGTTCAGATTTGTGTAAAGATGAACAGCAGGCTGGTGTGCAAAAGATATGGATGACATGGTTCTGTTCCAGTGTAAAGCAAACATTTTCAATTATAGTTCTTTTTAGGTTAATACAATATACGGCATTTTTTTCCTTTGCCAAATTGTGTTGTTCCATACAAAAGGAATTAAAGTGATAAAGAAACATAATGACTGTTCCCAGATGGTGTGGCAATTTTTCAGTTGGTATGTTAAAAGCTTGGGTCTGGCCACCATCCCTAAGGATCTGCATTCTTGCCTCAAATCTATGCTTTCAATTAAATACGGAACATCTTACTTGTTTCAATGCAATCAAGAAAGATAGGAATAGCCAGCATTATGCTGGAGTAATGAGACAGAGTTCAATTTTCAGATTAGTTTAATAAGAAAGGATACGAAGATGCATTATTTTCTCTTCTATATACAACTTACTCAAACTTCATATATCAAGCACTACAAATACTGTAACCAGATTTCTCAATATCTGTACTTATTTTCATACCAAAGCACCCAAGATCCTGGCTTCTCACACTGTATAGGTAGTCCTCAACTTACAACCACTCATTTAGTGATGGTTTAAAGTTACAACAGTCCCGAAAAAAGTGACTTTTCACATTTACAACCACTGTAACATCCCCATAGCCACGTGATCAAAATTCGGACACTTGGCAACTGGCATATATTTATGACAGTTGCGGTGTTCCAAGGTCATGTGACCACCTTTTATGACCTTTTGACAAGCAAAGTCAATGGGGAAGCCAGATTCACTTAACAACCGTGTTACTAACTGCAGTGATTCACTTAACGCTATGGCAAGAAATGTTATAAAATGGGGAATAACACACTTAACTGTCTTGCTTAGCATCGGAAATTTAGGCTCAATTATGATCATAAGTCAACTACCTGTATTTATTTGGTGCAAATAGAAGATTTCAATCAAAATATGTATTTTTAATTGTGATATCTCACTCACTCTTTGTCAGGGAGTAGAAAGAAGGAAAGCTCCAGATGACTTCCATTTCATAACCTTGTTACCTCATTCCACCTACAGTATCATATTTTTCTTCTTCTCGCAAATAGTCCTTTGAGGCATAAAGGCAGCTACATAATGCTTCCAAATAGCAAATTAGAGCTACAAATTGGAACAAAACGAATTAGAAAATTAATGGAAATTAACTCAGAAAAGTTGCTGAGTTAATGAGTTGCTCTGTAATGAGTTGTTCTGTAATGATCTAAGAAATGGAAGCATTCAATAGAAAGGGGGGTTAAAATGTTTTTTAAAAGGACTTCCCAATGCTTTATACCAGTGGTCCCCAACCTTTCCAGCTTCGGCCTGGTCCAGCACAAGGAGGGGCGTGTGCTCAGGCACACTCACAGCTCCATTGGTGCGAGCGGTTGGCAGGTGTGGCCTCTAGTCACAAGAATAGAGCTTTGTGGGTCAGTGGAGGGAGCTTGCACTTGAAGCTCCACTTGCATGAGCGGCAGGCACTTGCACTCACGCGCAAAGCTCTAATTACATGAGCAGAGGGTACTTGTGCTCACTTGTGAAACTCCATTTGCACTAATGGAGCTTTGCGTGCGAGCATCCTCAGCTCACACAAGTGGAGCTACGCATGTGAACACAAGCACCTTCCGCTCAGGCACCCTCCACTTGTGCAAGCAGAGGTTGACTGCCGCTCACGCGCATGCGCACTTACCCGTCGCTTGCGCTGCCCAGTTTCAAATAGTCCGTGGCCTGATAGTGGGGTTGGGGACCCCTGCTTTATATTGACACTGCTGCTTCTTTCATTTTTTAAAAATCATTTGAAATTAGAAACCAGCAATGAAATAGCAAAGGCTATGGATGACACCAAGTTCATTTTCACGGGGCCATGAAAAGTTCCAGAAGGTTCCCTTGAAACCCATGAATAGCAAACACCGGATAACACTTAAGTTTTTTTATAGATTGCTAAAAAACAAAAAGCAAAGAATAGAAATAAATTAGCAATTTTCTCAAAATAAACAGAGTTAAGAATTGGACTCATTCAACAGTAATCTGGACCAGAGCTTCTTAACTTATTTATAAATGGTAGTAAGCACTGAGTTGGCCAAATTGTTACATGATACTAAGCTATTTAGGATGATATAAAAACCAAAAGTTCCTACTCTAAAAGGGTTTCTTTCAAGTAGATGAATGGTCAACAAAATGATAAACACAGTTCAATCTTAGGTGATATGTTTTGGGCAATCTCTTCCTCCAACATATACAGTGATGGAGTCAGAGCTATCTGTACATAACCATGAAAAAAAATCTTTGGGTCACAATGGAAAGTTCAAAAGAGGTTTCCGCTCAGTCTGAATCAATTATGAGAAATGTAAATCCCACACTAGAAGAAAAGGAATTGAAAATAAATTTGCCTATTTTATCAACTCTTATAGAAAAGAGTATGTTGGCATCTAAAATATTGTGTGCATTCTACCATAGTCGAAGTATTTTTAAAATGATACAACACAGCTAGAAAAAGTGCAGACAATCAAAATTATCAAGGTATTAAAACATTTGCCTTTAAGGTGAGAAATGTATAAAATGTTGGGAATCTTCACACTTTTAAAACTGGTTTCTGAGTGAAGAGAACATATTCAAGGTGTCTAAGTCATACACTGTAAACCCAAAGGGCTGTCAAACCAAAGAAGCAAGAACAGAGATAAAGACACAACCATGAAAACTCTATGGTTAAATTCCTAGCCAGACTTCCAGTGAGTTAATCGAAGTACAGCCCCTTTGAAAGACTCTCACATCTGGATTATGTTGCTTCTTCTCACTTTAAATCCACTCTTCCTCCTTCACTTCCTTTTGCTCTACCTTTCATATGCATGACAGAGAGAAAGCAATCAAAGAAAGTGTTTTTCCTCCATTCAAAATATTAGAATATGAGAAAAAGAAGACTTAAAACAGACCAAATAAAGTACTTTTTTTTAACATAACACATAATCTGTAGAGTTTATTATCACAAGATGTGATGATGGTCATTAATCTGGATTGCTTCAAATGAGAATTGAATAAAATCAGGCTCCATCAAGGCGATTTGCATTGAAACCTCAAATTTACCTCTAGGTTGCGATGACAGCAGAACACTTTCCCCGTACTAACATTCCACAGCATCTATTTGGGCACTCCAGAAAAACAAAAAACAGGCCTTGGTCTGATCCAGCAAGGCTATTCTTATGTACGTCTGGGGAACCTTACATTGAAGAATAAGCTTTTGTTAAGAACAGTTCAAGAACAGGAAAGGGATGAGACAAGGATGCATACTGGCCCTATCTATCTGAAGTATACAGAAACAATGTTATAAGAATACAGAAACAATTTTATAAGAATAAAAGGACTAGAATAGAAACACTACCAATTTTTGATATCACAACTTCATTCTGTTAGCAGATTGTAAAGAGGGCTTAGAAGAGCTCAACATTGAAATAAAAAAGAAAAGACTGAATTAATGTAAAAGAATGAAAACATAGGAAATGTCAATCAACATTCTTAGTGAACTTACAGCTGATGATGGAGAAGTGATGGCTTTGGATAAGCTTTGTTAGATAAAGATGGACAACTGCTAGATAAGTAAATATGAAATTATTCCTAAGAAGAAAGCAATGACAAACGGGGAGACGATGTAGGAAATAATGAAGGACAACAAAGATCAGGACAGTTAAAGAATGGTCTTTCAACTAATGTTCAGTTGTGACATTTCGAAACTGTACAGAAAGACAGTGCTGCATTATAGATTTGGAGAAGCTACTAAGGTATCATGGAATGCAAGAAAAGAAATACTCTTAGACCAAATGAAGACTGACTTTACAGTTGTAGCAAAAAAAAAAAAAATAAGAAGCAGAAACAACACATTTTGAATATATAAAACAGGAAGGAGACTATGCATGTCAAGGAAAGTAAAAGGAGGCAAAACCAATGGATAGGAATACAGTAATGGAGATCGCTATAATGTACTTGAAAGTACTATGGATTATCACTCAGGAGAGGCTTAAATAGTAAGAATTTGTCCATACAGTTATTAGGGCTCAGTTTCAACCTCCATGGAATCTCATTTTTTAACTTATTAAATATAAATTTATTTGGACTTGTGAATTATATCCACATAAGATAGAAAAAGATGAAAAAAATGTTATTCTAAATAACGTTAGTGAGAATACAACATTTTCCTGGACAAAATCCCATTCAATCTCAATGTATAAAATTAAGCGACTACTTTGTTCAACTCCAGTAGTGCCCCATTTCAGTTTCAAATAAAGGAGGTAGTCACATATGTAAAGCTGGAAGGCAAGTCTGGAAATTTTCTGCAAATGCTATGTGGTATGATACTTTATAAGCACGGTAGTCATTGTTTAAATGGTAATGTTTGACATGTTTCATTTAATGTTCTTTTAATAATAAACAATATTGTTCTTGTTTCATATAGTACTGGAATTCATAGAAGCCTTTTATTTAATTTGCTTGACTCAAATGGATGACACTTTATTTATTTTCAATAAAAGATTTCAAAACAAGCATTGAAAGCTTCATATATGGTTGAAAGCAAAAACAATATCTTGATTATTATATGCACATTCTCGTTTCAAAACTACAGTAATAGAAAACATGGATTCATGTTATCCTGATGCTTTGGACAGAGCTCCATTCAATATTTCCTTTCTATGGAAGTTGGACTTTGAAGAATCAGGGTAGGAAGAATATTGTTGTTTTTGAACTTTGGTATGGGAGAAGATGCCTGCAAATACAGCCAAGAAAACAAACCAATGGATCTTCCAACAAATTCACCCAGAGTTCTCACTAAAGGCACAAATGACCAACCTCAAATTATCCTATAGTACTTTGTGCACAACATTATGCAAAGATTTAGCTATCTAGAGAAGGTTCTAATACTAGGAAAAGTGGAAGGAAAGAGAAGAGGATGAAATTATTTTAAAAAATATAAACATCAGTGAACAGGTAACATAGCATATTTTAAAAATAAGATGAAGAGAAAAATCCTGTTAAAGTATCTCTGACACTAAAAGTTGTTGAGGTTCCTGATAAGGTGCATAATGATTCCATGTGCTGATATAAAGTGAGACAATCACAAAAATTACATTTGCTCCAGCTTAACACACACCCCTCCGAAAAAAGTAAAATATGGAACGATAATGATTTTACAAGGATGAGCCTTAAAGTGGAAGACTAAGATGGAACTATTTCAGGTTAACTACTTAACTTCAAAGCACTCTGCAATTAAATTTCACCTTGAACAGATTTCTGCTGATATTGGTGGAGAGCACAGCAAGAGTGCTATTTGTCAATGACCAGGCTATTTGCAGGCTTGCCTCTCACCAATCATTTTTGCCACTCCAGCTCCAGCTCCTGTCAATTAAACAGTGACACCTAGCAAAACCCTTGAAGTGTATCTTCTTGGCTGCATGCCTGCCCTCTGAAGGACTATGTTCCCTAAGATTTGTTGGGTTCAACTCTGTTATCAGTTCTTAAGTTCTTAAAGACCTGGGTTGTCCCTTGGACATGGGTTCTGGGGTTAGATGAGCCCATCAATGTGATAACTGGCTTTTTATGACTTGAATTGGGTTTGTCTTTGTCTTTGATAATTTCATTATTAATTTAATAATATTATTAATTGAATATTAATAATTTCATTATTAATTGATGTTGTTTGGGTTCACTCTTATGTGTGCCACCTAGAGATGGGCAACTACATAAATTGATCCAATGAATGAACAAATACAACTATAAAGCACAATTACACTAATGGCCATATCTTGGCAACTTAATACAGCTATTGAATAATCAAATTTTATTAGAGCTCAAAGACTTACAGGAAAGCAAAATAAGCAGTTCCTAGATGATCTTGTTTTTCAAGCTTCTTCTGTGAGTTCTCAATATTTATTTATTTATTTGGTTATTTGACTTTTATCCAGCCTTTAGTATTGTTTATAAATAACTCAAGGTGGCAAACATACCTAAACATTAATATTTCCAGGATTGATGGGTAGTTAAGCATTGTAAATCCTCTGTCACCCTCAACAATTCATCACTTTTCTATAAACATGTACATACTAATTCCTCTTTGGTCCTGATCCTGAAGTGAAAAGTGTTACTCACAAGTTCCAATTGTGTCTAAACTCTAGTGTCTACGAGTTATCAAAAGAAGTAGCAGGTAATCTGGAATGGAAAAATCTAGACCTGCAAAACTTTACCCACTTGTAGCTTTTAGAAAGCACATGCTGTATTTGTATAACATTTTAATAAGAACTGGTATCTCTGTCAAACAATCTGGATGTTTGTGTGTGTCCCTTATTTACTGCGTTTTCTTATTTTTGAGCAGATAGGCAGGATTTTTCTGAATAGCAGTAAAGTTTGAAAATCAAAGGAACTGAAGAGTTTGAATATTTTACTTTTATGATTACCCTGAATTGCTCATTCCGCTAAAAAAATTCAGATTTGCAAAAGAGAGAACGCCCAACTCCAGAGAATTCCACTTAGCTGTACTACACAGGAGCATCTTCCCATGAACAACCGCATCTTTCTCTACTAATATTTCTGCTACTCTTGAACATCTAGTGCGGATTGCCCTGGATTATTGCTCCATTGGAAGGTGAAGAGCAGCAGGTTGTTAACTGAGGGGATAAAATAAATAAATAAGGGGAACTCTTGCCAAAGGGAAATGTGCTGGCCATTATGCTGTGATGTTTCATGTGACAACTGAAGACAGCCAGTTCAGCAAGGAACCAGAGGCTAATAAATGCTTCAAGACAATGACTTTTTCAAAATGAATTTTGTTTTCCTTACAGCATGTTTATTGTTTTGTTCACGACTGGTAGTTGCATTGCTGGTTTGTTTTACTGAAGGCTGTTTTTATTCTTTTTGTGCTCTGTTCTGGGGTCCATCAGGAGGAAGAGCTATGTTAAAACAAAACTAAACCGAGCAAAACAAAACAAAAGAGAGAAAGAGGAAACGTAGGTTGTGCAGTACTCCAGGAACAAAAATTAGCCAAAACATTACTTTACCAATATATACAATACCAGCTGCACATGCTACAGTTTTCTGTAGTCATATATTCCTTCTCTCCCCAACTCATCCCAGGACATCCTCCCTGATTCGATTACATGCTTTGGCTCTACACTGATTTCAAATTACATGAATGGCAGATGATTGACAGTGACTGAAGTAAAATCACAGACTTGCGTTAAATTGTCAGATTACTTATGTATTTCTTTTGCTGCACTGTTAAACAACGATCTCAATGGGCCATATGGTACAAATAATTTAGAAATCAGAAGTACATGAAAACTAAAAGCAGCACAAATATAAAGCTTTATATTTGTTTAAAAGCTATATTGTGCTTCATTAGAAATACACACACACACACACACACACACACACACACCTTATTTGGCCTACACTATAGAAAGTTTGCAGTAACTGGAGATTGTGATATCACCAAATATCATATTTGTTTTAATGTCAAGTTCATCCTTTTTGCACTGGCATTTAAAACCACAACTAAGTTTAATATGTGTGCATACACAGAAACAGGCAAAACATGTTGCAGATCACAGTCATGTGACTGTGGGACACTACTACCTCTTATAAAGGCAAGTTGGTTGCCAAGTGCTCAAAATCTACAGTGCGGATTGGCCTCACATTTTATAACAGTTGGAAGTGTTTTATGGGCTGTCAACCACCAATTCTGAGTCCCGTAATTTCAAACAGTCATTAAGCAAATGGTTGTAAATCAAGGACTACTTATATAGCAGCATATGGACTACCTGTAGACATACATACAAGGATCATTCTTGGAAAAAGTCTTCTTTTTATTTCTCAAGTATTGGAATCCTTAGAACTTAGTATTTCTCTTATGCCAATCTTATACCTCAGATACTATGCAGGAAAGATAGTACCCTCAAATGCTTACAGGGTGCCTTTGTCTCAAACTAGATGAGAAATCTCTCTCCATCCATCCAAAATTGGGGAAGGATCTGCAGACAAGAGAAAGGCCTTCTCAAAACAATAAGATGGAAGCATTCCTTTTACTCGAAATTAAATATGACTTTGAATGCTCTGGTGTTTCAGTGGGTTTGTTTTGGATGGAGCATCATTTTGCCTGCTTTTGCACATTTGCCAACAAGGCAGGGTCACAGTGATCTACACTGCAGTCTCACTTCTATCTGATTCCCAACTAAATGCCATCCCACATGCTTCAATGACCAATGTAGGTTTTGTAAAAACAGAAGAGATGCATGACCACCAATGTTATTGTCATACTGAAGTCAACATTGGCCAAGGAAGAAAATTAAGCAATGTGCTCAGGACAGCAGAATACTCTTACACTATCAAGTTACCAAATGTCAGCTTGACCTGCAGGGCTGCCAAGCAGAGACATTAAGAAATGAAGTTGAAGTTCAGCTACAAGAACTAAAGGAGTAACAACCATCAGCCTGCTTTAGAGAAATAATTCTAAATACATAAGTGTTATCTGACATTCTTTTCAATCATTTTATGCGAGTTTTCTTTTTAACCTATATGACCAAAAGAACATAGAAAGCACTGTTGTACTCTTGATATGCTGTATATTGCCATTATAAGTTCTCTAGCTGTCAGAATATAGTAACTGGAAAGTTTGCAAACTAAAAATATAAATTCCTAATTACAACCTTTAAAAATCCAATATGCTTTTACATTATTTTTGGCTAACAAATAACTGAAATTATATCAGACATAAAATCCATGGTTTTTTTTAGCTTTGTCTGATGAAATGTTATGAGTAAGAGACTATGTTTCGAAGGTACTTTGGCGGTCTCATCTTCACCAGTAAACCAGATTCAAAAGTTATATAACTAAATCAGGAGCAGTATCTAATCGAAGAGGTAAAGAATTGGGATTTTTTTTAAAGCCACCACTTAACTAAACTTTTTTGTTGACATATACAACTGTTATCTTCCAGGGATGTCATTTATATGTATCATCTTAATATTTAAGATATTAACAGACTTACTGTAATCATAGTGTGACATATTTCACTTTTTTTAAAAAAATAAACTTTATTAGAATTTTGAAAGGCAATAAAACCAACAATCACTAATATTTATTATTATGAATGAAAATGAAGAGCAAAGACAAATGTGTAGAAATCAAAGGAAAGAAAAAGGAAAAATTGTAAAGAAGTGACTTTTGGTTTTCTTTTATAGCATACAGCTCAGGAGCATAGCGCAAAGGGGTATTTTGGTTTACTATGGCTCTGGGGCTGCTTTTCCCGCTGCATTTTTTGCAGTGTGAAGTCAGACCCAGCCCGGTCCAGCAGATAGACCAGGCACACCTCAGCGGTGGGAATCAGAAGACAATGAAGATGAACTAGCGCAGTAGAGCACATGGCAGCATGGATCTCACAAGTCCAAGGTGATGAGAGTGACTTGTGGTAGGAACTAGGTTGGGGCAGCTGCAGGGTGATCAAATGACAGCAATCACCAAGGAGTGATGTCACCATATAAGGAAATGCAATGGCTTTTTGGTCACCATGTAATGCAATGCGATGGTCATTTTGGTATGCTGTGGCTCTAGGGCTACAAAGTAGCCCCTGAGATGCAGTGCATAGCAAAGTCCAGCCCCAACCAAGCCCTGCAGCCAGGCTGGGCTGGGAACCCAGTGGTGGGAACAAGAAGAGAGTGAAGATGAACTAGCACAGTGGAGCACATGGCAGCAAGGATCTCAGAGTCTAAAGTGACCTGTGGCTTGGACTAGGTTGGGGCAGCTGTAGGTGACCAAAGGACAGAGACAGGGAGAGATAAGCGGATGGGAGAATCTGAAAAAGCCTTGCGATCATGAATGGGGGTGAATTACCAAGCACCTGAATTTTGATCACATGACCACAGAGTCATAGCAACAGCCATAACTTTAGGCACGGGCTGTAGGTCCATTTTTTTCAGCACCATTGTAACTTTGAACTGTTGCTGAACAAATGGTCATAAATCAAGGATTACATACATACATATATGAATGAGACCATTATCACACCTTTATCTCCTGATATTATTTTGCTGTTTTTGGACTTCATACTTTCATTTTAACACTCTCTGATCTCACTTTTTAGTACCTTAAAATTTTACCACTAATCAGACTCAGGAGTAAGTGGATTTGTAGTCAAGGCAGAGAAAGAGGAGGACCATGTGTGCAATTACAGAATACTGTCCAGGTAAATCAGGATGCCAAGCACAATCATCTGGGTTGAATTGTCTGTCCCAGATTCAGTGGATTTGAAAAATTTGTTGGTAGGACATTGTACTACAAATCTTTTCAAAATCCTTTTGATGTTGTCTTGGTATTTTCTACCAGAAAATATGATTTAGGGTTTTCTAAACAGTAACAACAATCACCAAGGAGTGATGTCGCCATGTAAGTGTCAACCTGGATAGTGTCAATCCCTGAACCATGTGTTCCTAATTTAAAAACTCTACTTTCCTGCTCCAACAGCTATTTATTGTCAGGGTTTCTTTTCTTTCTTTTTATTTAAGAAAATCTTTTGTACTTTCCTAATGTCACAAAACAAAATAAACTATCCATTGCAATCTCCCTTCTCATCTCATGTATCCAATATGTTTTTTTCAAGGTAAAGTAAGTCAACTCTCATCAAACGTTGTAGTCATTTTTCAAAAAGAAATATTAAGGTTGACTTTACCAAATATTCATGGATTATTTCCAATTCAAATAAATTGCAATACTGCTTATACTTCACCCTATTAAGTCAAATTGAATTCATATGATTAAAATAACAATTAATATATTTATCCTTTTCAAATAGGTCTCTTTCTAAAACATTATATAACAATAAATGTCACCGTTTCCAACAATTAAGGTTTTTTTTTCCACACTGTAAGTTTTCCTATTTACTCAAAGAATTGTCTGCTGGAAATGTAGTGTAACTGGAGGTTTTCAAATCGTCAGAGTAGGGGGGGAGACCTAGAATATCTTAACTCTTAGAAATTATTAAAATATTCAAAATTAAATTTGCTATCTAGGGAATCACAATTACTAAAATCTATATAAGTCCATTACAATAATTAACATGGACAAAACAAAATAAAATGCAACTTTGATACAGTAATAAGGGTCATTTCCTTATGTATTGTGCAGATTACAGATACTCAGACGGCATGCTAAATACAGTACAGGCAATCTGATCGTAATTTTTTTCTTGCTAGTCCAAGTACTTGTAAGCCTTGTTTCTCTTTCTCCAAGCCTTTGGGTAAATTGGTACTAGTCTGTCTTCTATGTCTTAAAATATATAAGTATGTATTCCTTTCTAAACTAATTAAAAATATGGTAAATATAGAGAGCTACTTTGGTCTAGTGGTTAAGGTATCAGGCTAGAAGCCAGGAGACGGTGTCCTCTAGTCTCGCCTTAAGCATGAAAGCTGGCTGGGTGATCTTTGGCCAGTGACTCTCTCTCTCTCTCTCAGCCTAACTCACCTCTCCAGGCTGTTGTTGTGGGGAAAATGGGGAGAGGAAGGAGCATGAGGAATGTTTGCCTTGAGTTATTTATAAAAATAATACAGATAGGATTTTAAAAATCTAAATTGTTGTTTTTTTTTCTTGTTGTTTGCTTTGGAGCAGTTTTTAACAATGAAATCATGGGAGTACGTTTTAAAATAAATTATGGTCGTGACTGTAGCTGTAGTCCTATGCACATTTTCCTATCAATATAACAACTAACACACAATTAAATAGAAATTACAGTTCTTATCTTCTGAGGTCAAAAAGTATTTATTAGATTAGACTTGTAGAAGAAATCACTGACACAAATATGAATAAGCTAGCCCTGGAATAAGCTTTATACAGTAAATTTAGCAAATTCCACATATCCTGTTCCTATTTTCAAGAAGAAATAACACATGGCATTCTTGTGAGATCCATTCATGCCATTCCTTAACGTGCTGCATTGATCTAATGGACATAATTGCATTGCTTTTCATAAATACAAAAATGGGATGCAGAAATGGAGATGGCTGCATTCAGCTCCGGACATTTTAATGAAAGGTCTTGTATTATGTATTATGTAAATGTTTTCTTCTTTCAAATACTAAATGTTTCCTGCATTCTTAGGGAAAGAGTGAGAATGAGAACCTCTTGTGTGTAAATACTTCAAATATATAGCTGGAAATATAATGCAAATTCAGAATAGCAGGTACAAAGGGGATGACCAATAAGCTTGTCCTAATTATATATTAAAATCAGTGAAACTTCTTTCAGTTGTTCTTTCCAACCTTATATCCTTGTATCCTGAGGAACATAAGACTGGAACTCCAAGAATTCCCAGTCAATTGTGACACATCTGGAGAGCACTAGGTGGGAGAAAGTTGTCCCGTGGCAATCTGCAATGTTTTGATTGCAACGACTGGTTGCACTCAGCTTTTGTGCAAAGTTACACCACATTGCATGTGGAAATGGAGCTGAGTTTGTGTGAATGGGGAAAATGCAGTGATTTTTATTATTATGGATCATTGCATAGTCATCCAGATGTTTAGATTAGATTTGGCATTTTTATCCTCCATTGAGACCTTCCCGAAGTCATGGAATAAGCAGGTATTATTATTTGATGATGTTAAAGGTATTGTCATAGGATATAAGCTGTTCCAAACAAAGCTGCCTTTTCTGATTGACTGATGGTGATTTTCTCAATGCTGATGGTACTCAAGTGATGCTCCAGATGTTTTGGGATTGCACTCAAGGTGCCTGTTACTATTGGTAGTATCTTTGCTTTCTTTTTCCACAGTTGTTCTATTTCTATTTGCAGGTCTCTGTGTTTTATTATTTTCTCTAATTCTTTCTCTTCTATTCTGCTGTCTCCAGGTATTATTATTTCCAAAGTCTATTTCAGGGCTCACACTACAATTTAATTTGTTCCTCGCCAAAAAAATACTGTGAAGTTAAGCCAACAACTTTAAGCAATCAAGCTCGAACAGGGCTCCAGGGACTGGGGAAAAAATGGGTTATGGTGAGTCCATGCAACCTTGGAATCAATATATAACTCTGGTGACATTCCAACAATAGTAAGAGCTTTTTCACAGCCTTATAGTGTAACTATATTAAATTATATGGCGGCCCATCTCACAAAAAGCAATTCTGGGTAGTGTACAACAGCTAATTAAGACAATAAATACATAAGACCAATCATTATTAAAAACTAGAACAGTACATTAAAATAAAAACAACAAGGCACAAGAAAGAATGAATATTAACCACAGCCATGAAGACATTTTAGAATTTCAACAGTCCCCCGGAATCCCCAGGTCTAATGTCACAGCCAGGTCTTGAGAGATTTCCTTAACATTAAAAGCTTGCTGGCCTGTTCCTTGGTGTGCTATTCCAGGAAACAACCCAAAACATCCTAAAACGCCCAACAGTCCACAAACACAGTTGGCTCATTAGGTACAACCAGCACCACAAAATGACAAGTACAGCCATCTTTTGTCATTCCACTGCAATCCACCACATCCAACCCCCCCAGCCTGAACAAATCAAAAAGTCGACTTTTATCCTGGTGAGTGTCACTAAGAGATGTCCTCAGCACAATGCAACATACAATGACCAGCTGTCTTCAAGGAGTATAAATCCCTCCATTCCCCACTATCCTGTCAGAGCTGAAGAAGCTTCTTGGATGAGAATCGAAACATCTTCAAAGAAAAAACAAGAAAGTCCAGTTGCTGCCTGAAAAAGCACCTTTGGGATGATATAATATCCAGGATAGCTAGGTGACAGTTCTCTCTCTGCCATCTTACCAGAAGCACAATTATGGCAATTACTAGGGAATCTAACTGATAGCAGTCATCACTTGCTGATGCCTAAAATATAGTCCAGTTAATCCATACCTTGGATTGAATGGACTTCTGATCCTATGCTGAATCCCAGCACCTGAAAAGGTTAACCAGTGCCAAAAATAACAACAATAGGTCTCAATGTTAACAGCTGAGCTTTGTAAACAACAGATTAATTTTAAAGCCAAAGCAATAAGAACCTCAGCAATAATGGGGGGAAAACCCAGAAGATAAATCCAAAGTGTGAAGAGCATTTCAGAGATACTCTAGTATTTACTCTAGACATTCTTCTAATATCAATCGAGTCCTGAAAAAGTATTCTATGCATGAAAATCTTCTATACTGTAAGTAAATGTCCAGGAGAGGGATAGCTTGGCATGTCTGGTATAGAAATAAAACTTTCACAATGAAGCTGCTTTTGGGATCAAAAAGAGCGAATGTATTGAGCAATCTTGAGTATACATTATGCACACACATGTCATCAGGAGGTCAGAGGAAAATTAAAAGCAATAAGAACATACAGTAATAATTACCCTTATTAACAGTAGACATTTACAAAACAGTTGCTAGATTACAACACCGGCATGTCTACAGTGGCATGCTGATTAAAATTTATTAAGTATGCTTTGTTCAAACAACAGGAAATAAAAGAGTTCAACCCTTTGATTAATTGTAATTTATTTGTCTTTAAATAGCCTTTGTACAATGATGGACAGAGTGTCCTGGGGAATGTGCAATATCCTGTCATTATTTTAAAAAATGTTGTCACACATGATAGTCTGTGTGTGCGACAGAGAAAGGGAATGCTCACTTGGTCTTGTGTAGAATGCAAATGCTCCCACCAAATTGGAGCCACTCTCTTCTTTGTGTTCATTTATCTTTTATAATCCTCAAAGAGGCACTTGTAACTTAACATAAACCTCCATTCTTGAGGTGGAATAAACTGCAATCCTTAAATGATTGTCGGTCTGTCTATCTATACCACCCATACTGTACACGCATACTTAAAGGTATTCATTCCTAGAAACATTCCTAGATATGAAGACTACTTTCAATTCTGGGGACAAGCAAACAATAGGAAGCCAATTTTATAGGTTCCTGCAGATGGTGTACACTAGCACAGTGCACAGAAAAGGTCAAACTGCATTTAATGTAGTTTTAAACATTTGTGTTGCACTACTCCATTAATTACTAGCTACAATAAGAGCCGAAGCAAACAGTTTACATTTCAGTTAATGGTGCTGAGGTAAAGGAATAAGTTAGAATCACTTTTTTTTTTTAAACAGTTATGTGTAGGGACAGATTCTGGCAAATCTATGATGAGTCAGAAAGTAGGAGCAGAACATTGAAAAATAAGAACTATAACAACAGTAAACAAGTAAACAAGTTCCTTGACTTCTGTCAATTTACCGAACTAGATAGATTTCCAGAACCAGCTATAAAAGTTGATCCAAGAATATAGCGCAATCAGCTTGTATGTGATGGACAGAAAAGTATTTGCATGAACAAAGTATAATTATTAGATGCCTTGAGGGATAATCCTTTAAGAAGACTCTAGAATGTAGCAACTCACAAAACGTTAAAAGCCAGAAGATCTCTAAAAGTGAGCAGAAAAGATTCCATCTACAACTGGCATAGAATAGCTTGTGTCTAATATTATTTTTCCAAATCCCTATTGGACTGGCTACCCAAAAGTGCAGGGCCATGTAATGATAAATGAATGAGTATGGCATTAGCTCACATTTCATGTTTTATTTATGAAATAAGCCATCACATCCATTAGAGTTACTGATATTTAATATGATTAAAGCAAGCTACTTTGATTTAAGGCTTTAGTGATGCCCTACTCCCATTTAATTTTCACATGATTTACATTGGTTTTTGTACTAGTGCAAATACAGCTGCACTCTTTGGCACACCTTTATTAAAATCAGATTAATACATTTTTTTTCAGTGAATTTTTCATGGATTGATAAATGTAATAGGCAACATAAAAGATAATGTAGTATATCCTCAATCTGATAAGGGCAGAGTATCAACTCAATATGGTAGAAATTTGCTGATATGCTAATCTCAATCATGCTAAGTCCACAGTTTGCAATTTTAAAAAGCAGGGAATTAGTCTTTAGGAGAAAAATATTTAGGCTTTTAAGAAACTTGATTAATTGTACCATTTTAAACGCAACAGGAACACATAAAGCAAACTTATTTCTACAATCTCCTAAAAAAAATTAGATGACCGTCTGAAACTTAAGATTCTCTCCACCTTTTTCTAGAAAAACAGTAGGGCATAAAAAGGAATGTCCATTGTGAAAGATGGAGAGAAGAAATTTATATTGTGAATTCACGCATAATATTTATTTATATATGTCATTATCAATTTCATCCAGCTTATACAAAAAGAAGGCATTTGTCGAATCAAGGATTTGTTAATCTTATTTAGCCATTTAAAAAAAATGGAATCATTCATCATCCCTTTTGTTTTCATCCTAGGTTATTTTGCCCCACATACCTGGCACTTAGTCCACGTAGTTCCAGTAAAAACAATCAAAACCAGAATGCACAATTCTTAACCTAGCTCTATTTAGCTCTCCAACGGTACATAAAATAGCAAATTACATTACGAATAGGAAGTGCTGCCAGCAGCTGCCACACTTGATTGGAAGTATTACAATGCTCAGAAATGAATACTACCATCATGTGGATTAGGTCTCAGTAGATTTGAAATGGTAATAACGTTTAGTAGTTTTCACAACTGTTAAGGAAATTCTGGCAAGAAAATAGATTTTGAATTTGTTTTACCTAACATGTTTTGGGAGTAATGGTTCTATAAGTTATCCAAGAATAAACTGAAACAACATGTTTCCCATAATTCACTGCTATTCACTAGGGGTAGCATAATGAATATGCCATAATGCTTGCCCAGCGCCTTTTGGTTTTCTTTATGACTTTATTTGATATTGATGATGCCAAAGCAGGATACCATAGTGGACAAATATAGGTATTAGGCATAAAACTCTTATTTTCTAATTCGCCTCTCCACACACAAACAACAGCATAAGATTCCTCCTGATAAGAGTTTTGTAGTCAAGCCACAGATCCAAGATCTGCATGTACACCTTCTCATGTATGAAAGAAGTACTGAATATACAAATATTTCCTACTTTATATATGGAGAATATCCTGATCATGGATAACTGCTAGGGCAGTTTTGAAGGTGAAGATGGAGGATCAGATGCAAGCCATGAAGGAGATGGTAGAGGTCATACATGTCATGTGACATCTCCCCAAGAAGAGAGACATCAATCGAAAAGAGTAGTAAAACAATTCTAAGAGGAGTCTGAGCAATAGAGAAGTAAATGAGAAGAGGAAGAGATACAAGTAAAATAAAGGTTGAAGTTGTCAATACTCCGCCAGCTATTCAGTAGCGTGTAGCTTATCTGGGGTGTCAGAAGCAAAGTAAGCTTAAAGTAACATTTGACTGCGAGCTACCAAGGAATTCTACAACTTTGGCTAAACTAAAAAGTCAAAAGAAATTGTAGGAAGACAGAGGCAATCTCCTTCCATAGTGCTTTAAGAACATTTCATGGATACATGCATGAAATCATCAGAAATTGAGTTTAATATGAAGATTTTCCTTATTGTTAATACCAAGTGTTTATCATAATTTGTCCCCCACTTTCTAAAACAAAGCACAAGCCAATTTAAATGAATGAAAGAATAAAACATTCTCACACTGCCATAAGAAACACAATATTTAATACATTAGAGCATGATAGATCTAAATCTGACATGTACATTAGAATTTTAATAAAGAGCTTAGAGCCATGAGACAAACGCATATAAAAATAGAACTTATACAATATTCAAAATATTACAACCAACTTTTCTGAAATGATATCATTAACTGATCAGATCTGTTACTTCAAGCAGTTATTAGGCACCCGAAAAATTTGAAACAACTGACATACTTACTAACGATTTATTTTAACAGTCTTCTTTAATTAGTTTTGTATACACATTCCCTTCAGTTCACAACAACAAATATAGCAGCCTTAAGTTCCTTGGCTGAAGACAGACTTATACCTGGGTCTTTAACCACTACACCAAACTGTTTTTTGTAAGTTAGAAAAAACACATAGGAATATCCAAATTATGAGCAGCCTTCATAGCTTTAAAGGGAACAGCATAACTGAAAATTACAGATTGTGGTAGAAGAGCATAAACAGAAATGTATACTATATGAACAATAAATAAATAAATATTGAAAATGCTAACTAAAAAGATCACTCAGGTAAGCAAACTGGAAGGAATGAGAAACAATCAAAGGATAATTACAGAATTTCTTGTAAAGTAACAGAATGATACTATACTTTAGAAGCACATCATGAGAAGTTAGCCTTGAATATTATGTGGATGCTTGAAGTGGTATTTGTCTCCTGATATGAATCAGTCAAGTAGATTACTTTATTACAGTGTTTAGTGGCTTTCCAAACTTTTTCTGTACAGAATCTTGTATACAACTGCCCAGATTGGTATTATCTTCAGAGGCAAGATAAAATGCCACAACACACTCATATAGACTGCAAGTGTACAATGATGACCACCAATATACTGAACTGAAAAGATATCACCCCACAATTATTTCACTGGAAATTCCACAATAGTAGAACTCAAGGTAATAGTATAGTTCTGATTGACGTTAAAAACTCTATCGGGAAATTCAATAGTCACCCAATAATGCCATTATCTTTCTAGCCAGACTGAATTTTAATGCCTACCCTAAAGGAAACATAGATCAAATGTCCTGTTTAAAGGACTTACTATGCAAGAAATGCAAAGTAAAAGATTTCAATTCTATAGATACAAAAATGTACTCCATTTGACTATGAAAATTTCTGGACTCCTACCTGCAATACCAGCTGCTCTGGGATTTATTTAAAGGTTTTGTTATTTAATGAGTCAAATGAACAGGGGGTTCTAAATACAAGATTACTGATGCCATAGGAGGGTATAGTACATCTTGTCCTTTCTTGTACCCCAATCTCTTCTCATATTTGATATTGGGTCTTTGTTCCAGGCTAAAGAATTGAGGAAGGGAGGGCCACTTCGCACATGGGTTAAAAAGAACTTAATGAATCCCAGAAAATAGCATGCTCAGTAAAAGCATTTCCCCGTGGTTTTCCACATAAATTATGTGAACATACCATCAAAACATGATGATTTTTATTTTCATAAATAAGGCCATATGTCAGTTAAAACAGAAAATCTGTACTCAACTCTGATGTGGCTTACATAATACGTTTTAATTGGATGTTACTTTAATGTAAACAGCTTTATATAAAACCTGTAGTAAAAGGAATTCCTTTTAAATTGTCAAATATTAGTCTCTAACTTAAATTGATATATGTAGCATTTGCAATGCAGATAATCAGCAACAGGATATAAATTCTTCAACAAAGTTCAGCAAATATGATCACTAACTCATAGCAGCAATCAGAAACCTAATCTTGATGACCAGCAACAGAAAACTCCTATATAGGAGGAACAAACACATCATAGGACAGTGACTCTTTCAAAATAGCATCAGAGGATAAATTAGGTTGAGATGATGCATTGCTTCCATGGACTGATTAGCCACATGCATGAGTATGCAATAGGATCAAAGTAGCTTTACTTATACCTAGATTTAATTCTGGAAATAAGAAGTCGAACTGTTCAGTACTGAATCTGCCCAAAAAGTATAGATGTTTTCTGCATATACGTGGCATTTTACTAAAAATGTACATAAATTACATTTTAAAATATTTAAATGCACAATTGAGAGTTATTATCTTGTGCAAAAAAGAACATGTTTGGGAGACCTTGCATTTAATCTCACTTTAATTTGTACACAGCTGTGCTGTTTACAATATTAGAACTAACACTACTGCCCTCCTTTATAAGGTGCCTACAGTATCCCACCCCCCCGATAAATCTGTATTAGATTTAAACTATACTTGTAAACAAATTTACCTAGAAGGTAAATTGCTAAAACTCATTTCAACATAGCTGCCATGTAAAAAGATAGAAAATTAGAGTAACTACAAATGGTAAAGGCAAAATTGTTAAGCATATGAAACTGTCAGGTGTTGATCATTTATTCTGAACAGGTTTAATTCCTGATCTTTTAAGCAGCCATCGTGGTCTTGTCTAGAAAATCCTGACATTATTTTACATCATGGGACTCTGCTAAATATCAATGCATTTGGGCCTATGAATATTTTAGCTGCATTCATACACCAAGAGCTGCAGTGGCTCAGTGGTTAAGAACACAGTACTGCAGATCAGCAGTTTGGCTGATCGAATCCCACCAGCTCCAA
>JANHJO010002199.1:0-15855 GCA_032468235.1 Pseudoxyrhopus heterurus | reverse complement strand
CTGGGTAAAAAAACGACCTCGGCTTATACTAGGGTCGGCTTATACTCGAGTATATACGGTATATTTCTCTGCACTATGAAGCCATGACCAGCTTCATACTGTATACAAGTAGCATTCTGACAGAGGACAATGAACTACTGAATACTGCCACATTGGATTTCCATCATTCTATACTAGCAACACAATACATAGTGGCATATTCAAGAATATCATCAAGAGCTTCTGTGTGCGTGCCAACTGGAATAACTGATCCACAAGCGTTTGTCTTGACAGTAAAGTCATGCTTTCTCCAAAATGGCATAGTGTTCAGTGGTGTTTCATCCATCATTAGGATCAATAACTCTAAGGGGCAGAGTGTTAAGGGAGGAGTGGCTCTGTTGACATTCATAAGTCTTTTAGGGTGGTCCTGGAAAATATCAAGGTCTCATATTCATAATGGTTCCTCCTATGAATCAAGGTAGCAGAACATAGCTGAGTATTGCATAGTATAACAAGAATTTAAATGGAGAACTATGAAGACGTTAAAAAGTCAAGACATACATAAAAAATATATTGGCCATTATCAGAGAACGAGAAACCTTTTGAAACCTTTCAGAAGTATGTATGTCTCACCCTATTCCCAAATGAAATAAAATTAGGTGAATTAAAATAATTTCTAAAGTAGAACACAAGAAAGGAAGTACTATGATTCTTCATTTACAAGTATTCCTGAGACTCTCGCTTTGGCACAAATGATATAAGCCTGCTTTGTAGCAAGGAGAATTGCTTGTTTAGAGTCTAATCAGAATTTGTTTTTCTGACTAAAGAGATTATGACATGGGTATAAACAAAATGCAGTTAATTTTGGGCTCTGCTCCTTTGACTAGACAGGTCTCCCAGGGCTTGGATCCCACAGTGATGCTCTTTGACCTCAGAACTTGGTTTTGGTTGAGACCGCACATCTGCTGTCTTCAAATCTTTATTCTTCCCTACAGGATGATTCGGAACAGTATATGCTTGCCTATCCATATCTGTCATGCACCTCTCTCCCCATTCAGTGGGAGAAGAAGAGTAAGAAGAAATTAAATACACTACTGTTCCAATATTCCAAGTCTATGCATTTGGATGCATTCTTCTTATTGAATAGCTACAATTCTTAACTGATTGATACAACTACAATTCTTATCTTGATACAAACCTTGTGAGAAAGTATCTACAGGCCAACTCACGAATTCACCTTCTTTGATTATTACAACTTTGTGGGAAAGTGTCCAGAAATCTACTCATCCCCTTGCATTTACTTGGTCCAATTACAGTACTGCAAATTTTGTAATACAGATTTGAGTTTAAGCAACTCGTTCTGTTTTATGAGTCGCCTTCCAACAATATTTTCCAGTTTTCATCAGATATTTTTCTGATAACATATATTGTACAAAAACGTATCTTTTGATATTTTTTCTTAATGAAATCTCAGTTGTCAGAAAAGATGAAAACAGCTGTGGGAAAATATGAGAGGTTTAAAAACAAAAATAATAACACCTGTACATCCCTTTCGTCCCCTCCCGCTCTTTCATTAACACGGCACACAATTTCTGAAAAGGAATGTTATCTAGAAACATGCAGAGATTTATGAATGGTAAGAGAGCAAAATAGAACTAAGATTGTCCTGCCACTCTCTAAAATTAATAGAACTGTGTTACATACAAATGTTTCACAATGTTATCTGCTAGAGTTACATTTTTCATTGTTTGAGTGGTAGGTTATTCTATTTAGGCTAGTAATTTTGTTCATTATGTCAAAAATAAAAAATGAGTAAGAACAACATTCTTCTGACATTTCTAGCAAGATACGTCTGTAAGGAACAAATCTGGCTCAGCATTTGGTAATGTTTGGTAGAGTTAGTCATTGATTTACGACCACAATTGAGCCCAAAATTTATGTTTCTACGTGAATCATTGCAGTTGTTAAATTAGTAACACAGTTAAGTGAATCTGGCTTCCCTATCTTATGTCAGAAGATCATAAATGGTGATTATATGAACCCAGGACACTGCAACCATCATAATTATGAATCAGTTATCAAGCATCTGAATTTTAATTACGGGAATGCTGCAAGAGTTCTAAGTGAGAAAAATGGTTATAAGTCACTTTTTTTCAGTGCTGTTGTAGCTTTGAACAGTCATTAAATGAGCTGTCGAAGACTACTTGTATGTGAGAAAAGGTTTTCTGAAACATTTCTGTATCAACACTTTCTCTCCTCCCACCCGCAATGACATGTAGCAGAATCTATGAAGGGATAGGCTATATACACATGAAGCATTTACAAGCTGTATGGATAATCCATTCAATTAGAACATTTCCTTATTCATAAAGATGTGTGAATTATTCCAAAGCTAAGGAAGTGATCAACAAACAAACCTGGAACTGACCTTCCTTTCCAAGCCAAAAAAGTTCTCATGAAAGAAACCTAATCTGCTTAAAAGGAATGGAAGCAGCTGAAGGGATTCCAAAACAGAAAACCACGAGAACAAAACACCATAAACTGTTAAATTCTTGATTTAAAGGATCACTTCTATATGGAGCAAGCCTGAAAGTTAATTTGAACAGTTCTAGGACTAATTATAATCTTTAGAAGAGATTTGTAGCCCCACAACAAAGTCTAGTCTAGCCCAGATACTTTCCTAGAATCACCAAACAGATTTTAAAGAGACGACCATACGTAGGGCTTGAAGGCTACTATAATCTCCTATTTATGTTTCCCAGTAAACAATATTCAAACAGTTTCATTACTGAAAGTAGTACAACCAACCCCCGCTGATAACTTTATACTTCATGACAATTTCCTTGTAACGTGGCTTCCCACTTCCCCTGAAGTGGCTAGTACACCCACAATTGTGGGAACAAGAAAAAGAGATAAAAAAACTAGCCCATCCTCTCAAATTATTTAAAAGGCGAGCTTGACGAAGGGAGCAAGAATTACAGACTATAGTAAATGTTTCAATGCAAGGAATGTGGGTAGAATAGAGAATATCAGAAGCAAACTTTTCAGCCCCCATTTATTAGTGTGTTCGTTTAGGCAGAGATTCTGAATGTTCTGAAGCTCTTTTTCCTGGGTGTTTCTGAGATAAGCTATCTATTAGTTGTTTATGTCTAACATTCATTCAATTACTCTCTTACACCACTGCAGCTTTAGAGAGGCAGACAGCAGATTCAATAATGGAGGTCTAGAATACAAAATAACAGAGTTGGAAGGGATCTTAGAGGTCTTCTAATCCAACCTCCTGCTCAAGCAGGATACCTATGCCATTCTGGACAAATGGCTGTCCAATCTCCCTCCAGTGACGGAGCACCTACAATTTCTGGAGGCAAGCCATTCCACTGATTAATTGTTCTTGCTGTCGGGAAATTTCTCCTTAGTTCTAGGTTGCATCTCTCTTTGATAAGTTTCCATACATTACTTCTTATCCTGCCCACAGGCACTTTGGTAAACAGGTCAACTTATCGGATAGCAATCGAACTACCACATTCACATATTTTATCGTAACAGAGTATTGCAATTGTGACAGAATTTATAATTTATAATTAAAATTTACAACTGGAGTTTCTTAAATTTTGTGGGTTAATATCTACCACAGCCTTCAGAAAATATAACAAAGAAAAGGAAGAAACCAAAACAAAGTGTTTCTGTGGAAACCAAGCTTTTATTCCTAAACAGAAAAGAAAATCAACAAACACATTCCTGCCAAGATTACTATCGGCAATAAAAAGCCAAGGTAGTCATCTAGCCATAAAAACAAATCCTAAGCCCACTTTAGGACACTGGCTTTGCCAAAGCGTCCGAATAATGTATCAGCTTTCAAATTCCTCAGAAAATCAATATTTGCTGGATGGAGCAAGTAGGATGGAATACACTGCTTTGAGAACAATACTACCCAGAGACTAAATAAACGCAGATTCCAGCAGAACAGCTATATTATTGTGGTGGGCTAAACTAGAAGTTGCTGCATTTTTTAAAAAAAAATATTGATAAAATAATAAACAATTGAAACAAGTAGATGACGTGTTTATGGGCATTCAGCAAACAAGGGCACTACAACAGTAATAGGCCACTTCCTTGTCATCCTTATATTTTGGCAATATATGATTAATTTGCATTTCTAAGACTACTTTTAAAAAAATTGGTTGATATCCAAATTATGAAATGTATCTACTTTTGGTCTTCATATAGTATTCTATCATATAACAAACATTTGGATTAGGTGTTATGATAGGAGGAATCTAGACTGTAGGATCAGTAGGACAAAGAAACAATGGCTGATTCCCATTTTTAACATAAATTGTCCATTCTTAGGAAAAACATAGGATATTCTTTAGAACAATAGAAAAAATAGTAATTGTCTATATCACTTATTCAAAGAAAACAAGGTACTGAAAGCCAAGACAGGATAGCTATAAACTGATTTCACATCATAAGAATTTTTTTAAAAACCAAGTTGTTCAAATTATGCTTTCCCACATTTGGCACAAATTGAATCAAGATGCATCTACTACTGAATAAGATTCTGAGGCAAAAGTCCAACAAGATATATCTAATTGATCCCTATTGGAAGATTAACATGTTTAACGTTATGAAAATTATTTTCATAACAGAAATCAATTCTAACAACCAAAGCAGACAGCCTTGGGTTATGGATGGAATTAAAATAAAACCCTCACATTACTTTTAAGTATATTGTCTATTAGAAGGACATTTTTACTGAACTTAATGTTTGTTTACTAAGGAAGTCTGACAGACTTGAAATGAAAGTGACAGAGAAGAAGAGATTAGAACAAAGCTGTGAGGCAAAGCATTTTTAAGAAATGGCCTATTGTTGCTCATATTTTTAATACTCTCCTTTTATACATTCCCCACATTGTTCTTATTTTCCATAATATCAAAGTATTCCCAGCTGATACAACAAATCCTTTTAAAATTGTCTCATTCTCTCCTGAAGCCTGTACTATGGACGCCAGTTTTCATTTGCTAAACACTGTATATCCAAGTCCAAAAGCAGGCTTGGATTTCTTTCAATATTGTGCAATAGAGATATTATCCTAGCCCACACCATTCTCCTTGAGAGAAAACTGAAATGTGGATATCACTTCCACAAAGACAACAATCAAATCTGACACCAGTTTAACATATAACCAGAGTAACATCTGCCTAAAAAGTTAACTGTGATCCATCAGGATCAAATTACCCCATAATACAAATCTTCACCTTCTATTATTCCTTGTCCCACAATCTAGAATGCAGTATGTACCAAATTTCCACCAAAGTATATGACAGCAAGGGGAATTTACATGAAATTGTCATATTATTTACATGTAAGATATACAGCTATCTCCACCCATATTCAGGAAGTTATTGAAAACCAGGCTACCCTCCTCAACAGTTAAGGGTTGAATGGGTTTTATTTATTTATTCATTCATTCATTTGTTCATTTGTTTATAAAAGTCTGTCTTCACACCACTTTTTTTTCTTTATTGATACTATTCTCAGTACCAATTATAAATTATAGTTTCGCCATGAATCAGAAAGCCTCCAAACTGGTAAAATAAAATAAAATAATGACATGAATATTAATTCCATTTAATTATACTAAAGCATATTGCTTTTCATACTGCAGTTGGGAATCTGGAGTTTAATATGATTTTCGGCAAGGAAAAAACCCACCCTTAATAATTTAAATGTTGGCTACTTCATCTTCTTTTTTAATAAAATCTGAAACAGGTTTTCTGATAGGGATGTGGTAATAATTAATGGTGAACAAGTGATTTCATTCAAGATGCCTACTATCCATTTTGAAATTAGCAACAGGCACCAGTTTACTACTGAAACAAAACAAAAGAATAAAAGCAGCAACCTATTTTTATTAAGAACAACCAAAAATCACAACCGGAAAACATGTATTGGGATATTGGGAAGATTTCTATGTACCGAGTTAGAATAAAAACAGGAAGATCTAAATATATTATTTGGAATCCCTACTACATTTCTGTTATGAATAACGGGACTAAAAATTGAAGTTTTAGTTCCATTTTGATTTGGTAGATATAAAGTCTCCTATAAACAAAATATAATCCATGTTATCTAGCACGAGGGTGTCTCCTTTTACAAAGACTTGGGCTCCAGGGATGCTACAAATCCTACTCCACCATGTTCAGGCCTCCACACTACTATTGAATGAAGGTCTCATGCTGCAGCTCTCTCTTTCTAGGCTTTTCCAGATAGCGCTTTGATTTCTTTTCATTGCAATCTCATCAGTTTCTCCACAATCTCAATTCTTCCACTTTCCAAAACTAAAAATTCCTCATGAGAAACTCAGAACATTACCAAACCAATGAAGAATTTGCTCTTCCTCAGTAAACCCGAATGAAGGATGACAGCACTTTAAGAGAAGATTTCATAGGAACAGATGTGCCTATTTGAAAATTGGTATAAGAACAGTGCATCAATTTTCAGTATGATTTAAGCATCGAAAAGATCATGAATAATAACGTTCTAAATTGTCAGCATAGGTTACATTTTCTAAGCAATCCTATATTGCAATGTGGGAACCATTTTGTTTCCAATTCACTTTACCTACCATGCCGCTTTAATATAGCATAATTATTTCCTTCACAGCCAAATAGTCTCGCAATACTGCAGCATGATTGCCTGATAGTTCACAGCATGAAACAGACATACACAATAGACCCAAAATTCAAAAACATCACCTCTATAACATATGGAGCAATTACATTAATCACAGAAGCAGCTTTACAGAAGACCTCCACAAGCTATGTATTAAATTTTTATCCAGTCCAACTGGCAAAGGCCTTCAGAGCAATCTGCAAACAGAAAACACACAAGGTAAGGAAAGATGCATTCACACAATTGACGCATAAAAGCCTATTACTTGTTTGGTCTCTCCAATTGAATTTGCTAGTTCCAACAGATCTAAAAGATCCGATCCTTCAGATCCCAGCTATGCAATGTCGATTTATAAGACCCAGGAGGTATGACGTCTGTCTTGCCATGAGATCCAGATGGACCTAACCTTGCTATGCTGCAAAAGACATGGCTCTTTCCATAGGCACTGGGGTGAGATACTGAGTGGGATCACTATCAATCCTGAGGTGGTTTGTTGTATAATTGGGGCCCTTTTTTCCACAGCAGTTTGTTTTTTAATTACTATGTCAATTGATTGTTTTTCATCCTGTTCACTGTCTTTAGTAAAGTATAAACAGTGGGCTATACAAATTGACATTAAATGAATGAATGAATTAATTAATTAGTATAAAATAAGTTCCCTTTCTACTCAGTCTGAGCACCCAAAGTGATTAACAATTAATAAAATGCATAGTACACAAAAATAGAAAATTGAAGATATAAAGTAACACAATAAAGATTAACTATTAAAATCTTAATGACAAAGCTTTGTCTTGGTTTTGCTTCCAAAAAATAGAATTCCCCAAGAAACACTTTGAAGTTCCTATTGGTAATCAATAATGTTATCTTATGCAACGAACCTTCTAGTCCAGTGATGGCGAACCTATGGCACGCATGCCCAGAAGGGCATTCGGAGCCATGTCGCCCGGCACGGCAGCTGTCACCCAGCCCTGCCCCCCACGCATGCGTGCCCCCCCTCTTTTAGCTAAAAAAAGGCCAAAAAACAGGTGTTTTTCGGGTTTTTTGAGCTAAAAATGGGGCAGGGGCCGCGCGCATGAGTGAGGGGGCACGGGGGGGGCACTCACTTGCGATGCTGCGCGACAGACCAGCATCAGGCCCATAGAGCTACAGGCCAATAGAGCTACTCCATCTAGATACAGCATTCTGATAAAAAAATACCCGTGTGAAGCCGGGTTGTCAGCTAGTTTAATTTCCTATAATGGAGACAACCCTATTATGTATCTGCTGACAAGCCATGTTTGATATCACTGAAAACCTTACAGCACCGGCAAGCGTAGAGATTCTGGCCTACGCAGACCTCAAGAAAAAGTTAACAGAATATTTTGAGCCTAAACTCTCAGTCACCGCCCAGCACCATGCATTCGAGCAACGTGAACAGAGATCCGGAGAATCTGCAGCAGAGTTTGTGGCAGCCCTTTGCCAAGCGTCGCACCAATGTGAGTTCCCTGATCTGGAAGACAGTCTCAGAGACTGACTCGTTTGCGGCCTGCATAATAGTGAATTACAGCAACGCCTATTTGCCATGGAGAAACTGACTTTCCAAGATGCATTGAAAGAAGTCATGGCGGATGAGGCTTCCAGAGGAGCCATGAAGACTCTCCGGCCACCAAACACACCAGCCCCCCAGCTATCCACCAAGAGACCATAGAAGGCTCAGGGAGGTCAGTTAGAGTGAAGAAAATGATAGCTTGGGGAGCCACCCAGACAGCCACACTCCACAGAGCAAGCATGAAAGAGCAGAGTGCAGATTCTACACAGCAGTATACTGTGCCTGTGGAAAGCAAGGGCACATTACCAGAGTTTGCAGATGTCGTCAGCAAGAAACGAAACCTGTGACACAGCAGCACAGGGGGAAATGACCTCCAAGACAGAACAGAGTTGAATACTGTTTGGGAAGACATAGCATCCAATGCATAGGCCTCATCGAAGAAAAAATAAGACTCCAACTAAAACTACAAGGGGTCCCATGCTCCATGGAGCTAGATACTGGATTGGCCCTGTCCATTATCTCCTCCACAACTTTCGACTACATTTGCAAACGTAGCTGATGGCGGGTCCCGCTCAAATCATCGAGCTTAGTGCTAATGGACTTCCAGAGTCGCTGTGTTCCCGTAAGAGGCGAGGCTACCATTGGAGTACAATTCAGTGAGTTCGAGGGTCCCCTCAGCGTAGTGGTTGTAGATGGACTGTGCACCAGCCTCATTAGGTCTGGAGTGGTTTGAGGCCCTTGGCATCAGGGTGATGGGCATCCATCAAACCCAAATAGCTGATCTAGCAGTGGTATGCCAACAATATGCTGACGTATTCAGCACTGAGCTGGGACAATACAAAGGGGCACCCATTTCACTCAACCTCAATCCAGCAGTAACTCCAATCCGATTAAAACCGTGCATGGTTCCCTTTGCATTGAAGCCTAAAATTGATGCGGAACTGGACAAGCTGGTACAGTAGGGAGTGCTGAAACCTGTGGACTGTATCCAGTGGGAGACTCCCATAGTGACCTCAGTTAAGCCTAATGGGGACGTTCGCATCTGCCCAGATGCTTACCCTGTAAGCCACATCCTCGCCTCGCTCCAGGGAGGCCGAATCGTCGCTAAGCTAGACTTCACTCAGGCCTACAGCAGCTACCAGTAGATGACGCTACTGTAGAAGCACAAACAATAGTCACACACAGAGGTGCATTCTGACTGTGCCGCTTGCAGTTTGGGATAAGCGTAGCACCAGGGTTGTTCCAAAGTATTATGGAACGAACACTGAAGAACATTCCTGGCGTCTGCCCATACTTGATGATGCCCTGATCGTGGGGGAATCAGCGGCAGTCCTGGTGGAACGTCTCCATGCAGCACTCCAACATTTCCACAAGGCAAGCCTAAAACTCAAGAAAGAAAAGTGCCAGATTGGCATGGAATCCACAGAATTCCTGGGTTTCTATCTCAATACTGCCAGAATCCACCCATCTGAAGCAAAGCTAAAGGCAGTTCAGCAAGCCCCCACACCAAAATCCAAGGGACGCTCCGAGCCAGCTCTTAAAGCAAAACCTTTCTTTTACTGTACAAAAACACAGACTGTCTCTGTTATCAATAGCTGTAAATGATCAAACCTGTAATTAGGGCAAGCTGCCAACTAAATAGGAATTCCACAGATACTTACAAACACGTAGTTCTCAAGGCAGAAGCAGGAAAAATATTCAAGAACCAGAAACACAAGCTGCGAATGCCACTTCCCACTCGCACTGCTTTGTGCCTTAGGGGAGTGGCCATTCACCGATCACCTGTGGCCTGGCTTCTCCATCAGCCCCTTTTCCTCTTCTGTTCTTGTCTACTAATTAGTCTGCGCACGCACACACTAATAATTGGCTCCATTTGTTCTGCTTCTCTGCTGTTGGATGCAGAGGACAACTGATGGCTAGCAGACGGCCCGGCCTCAGGCATAGCATCTTCCGATCCTTCCCTTGCGTCCAAATCTGGCCCAGGTTCTTCCTCAGAATCAGAATCAACTGCCAGCTCCGCTGAATGCTGGTGAGCCACAACACTGAGGGTAAAAACTATCCTAGGGGGGAGAACTGTTATGTATTGAATATATATAGTTGTGCTAAGCCCTGCTAAAATGAAACTAACCTTTAGATTACCCTAACCATTAACTCCAACTATTTTGGAGGGAAACTTAGAACATTCATATTTGGGCTGGCTTTTTCAAGTACTATGATTGCTTAAGGCCCTGTGGGCCTAGAGTATAAATTACAGGCATTTGCCTGCTGTTCTTCAGTTCCAGTTTGAGTCAATAAATGCAGTTGTAGCTATGCTGGTCTGCTTCTTGCCTACTGAAGCCCACTACACAATAGCTACCTCTATATAAGCATCTTGTCAACTATAGTCAAAGCTAAACTGGTGCTAAATAAGAGTCAATGGAATTTACAGGGGGGGGGGGAGGGAGCTGGACTTGTAGCAATGCAATGATTCCAAACTGATGAAATGTTTAACCCTGCCTTCCAGCTCAGTCTGCTCTTTCCCGTACCTTGCAGGACAGATGCAACTTCTTTACCAGAATAAACTAGGGTTTCTTTGATTTGAGGAATGTTTTATCAATGAATGCCTTGCCTTAAATTTTGAAAGGAAGGTCCATTTAATCTAAAAACTGGAATACAATATTTAATTTTATACTTACAAAGTCTGCCATCACTTTGTTTTATAATTTAATTTATAATTTAAAATAAGCCATTTCAAGTCTTTCATCATTCAAAAAAGTATAATAATATTAAATTTACATGCATTAAATGAAACAAAATATGCATGAAATTGAAAATGTATGAATTGCTACTTGAATTATGTATTTCCTAATGACTTCAATAAAATTCATCTCCAAAATACTTATTGATAATGAATTATGTATATTGCTGACAACATACAATTAATCTTACATGTTTCCAATATGCTGATTCAACAAATCACAATTTTTCATAGCAACAGCTCTTTAAGGAGACAACGTTCTTCATTTCAAATAAGACAATTTTAAGCAGAAAAATTAATGTACTGTGAAATCCAACTCATTTTCTGCACTTTCATCAAACATGTATGCAATGTACCGTAAATTAAACCAAATATTGGTTCAATATTCTAGAATGAAGAAATATGGTGTCAATTTAACTTGTCCCATATTGTATAAATGAAGCAAACAGACCAGATTCTCTGGTGAATGCACTCATGCTAATGTAATAGCAAAAAGTGAAAGTTTGATTTCTGAATACATGAGGTAAAATGATCTTCTTATGCTATGAGATAATTTTCTAATTATCTCATTGGCATTGACACTTTATTTTAGGAATGTCTGTGTAGCAAGACATATTAATTCTCTGTTTGTTGAGCCTCCTGATGAATTTCTGTACACTCAATTGGTTAAACATTAAGTTCAGATGCACAATTTTTTTTTCTTATGTGTCTCCCAAAATTACATAATGTCTGCTTTTTTCTCTCTCTGCCTCCACTTCACTCTTCTTAAAGAACTTAATATTTCATAGTTACCTACTCACCTTTGCATTATGCCTCAAAATAAGAAATACGCTATATAGCTGACAGCCAAACTAATGTTTCAATTCAAAGTGTATTCTCCTACCTCGAAGCTTGTCTTACAGTTGGCTTTTGAAAAGACTCAAAATAATCTAACACTTCTAATAACCTAACTTTCTTCTGAACTTTAGATTTACAATGGAGAAGATCAAAAATTAAAGGCCAAAGAACTCTTAATATATTTCAATCATTTCTGGCCAAATATAATGTCTCTCAACTATTCAGTCTGCAATCTAAGAATATCAAAATTTGCACAAATTTACTAAGGATAGTGGCACAAAATAAATTATTATAAATATTTACATGCCAAAAGAACTCAGTTATACCATTATCAATTCTTAAACACTATATCACCAGCTAGAACTGTGCTGGAATACCAGTAATTTCTACCGAATTTTACACTGACCAGTTGTATATATTTATTTTAAATAAATCTTCCATTTATTTATACTTATCTATATAATTCAGAACTTCAATTGGCTGATGCAATTAACATTCACATTCACAGATAATTTATCTGAGCTTTCTTCTCCCATATTATCCTGTCTTGTAATGGGTTGAATAGCCATATTTGTTAAGCAAATGCTCTCTCAGATTTGGATGTCCATTGCATAAATTTCTTTTATACAACACAGACCAGTTAATGCTACAAGGCAGATCAAGAGATATTTATATCTTTGTTTCTTTTATCCAATGCTTTAATTTCTTTTAATGGTTTGCATTACACTGGTTATGATTAATGTTTATGGCTTTATCTATATAAACTTAAACAATTCAACGGGTCTAGGACAACTCGCCGCAGCCAACTCACAGTGGCATCTCGCCATGAGACAACTCGCCATGGCCAACTCACCATTGGATAATTCACCACTGAACAATTCCACACAGAATAACTCAATGTGATAAATGTTATCTGCCACTATTTCTTTGCCATTATTTTCATTTTTGTCCATTTCCACAAAAATGGAAATACAGCGGCGGATAACATTTATCATGTTGATTTATTCCACATGAAATTTTCCCACATAGAGCTGTCCCACAGCAATTGTCCTATGGTGAATGGGTCATGGCAAGAAGACCATGGTGAGTTGGCTGCAGTGAGTTGTCCCATTCTGCAATTCAACCGCCTTCTATTCTATCCATTAAGCTATTTTCTGCTGACCAACATCTCATTCAAGAGAAGCCCAAACTCCGATTACCACCTGTCCCAAATGCTGATCAGCAATCCTTCAATCACTTTGACTAACTATTGGGCAGGGAGAAAGATATAGCAAAGCACTATTCTGACTTACTGCAGCACTATCCGTAATGAATTCACAGCAAGACTTTCATTACTCAATGTTTTCTATCTAAACATCTCCACAGATTTGGCAGAACCGTCATGCATCCCCCCCAAAAAACTACCAGCAGGGATGCATTAAATATAAAATATGTCTGGGTCTGTATTTTGACTATTTCTAAGAAATATGCTTCAAGCAATTAAAGTGATAAATAGAAAAGGAGGGGTAGGGAAGAAAATTCTGTGCTATTTAAATCCAACATTTTGTCATTTAAGCCATTCTCTTATTTTCCTGGATATTCTCATTTTTCCAAAATAATTCAACCAAGCCTCTAACAAGACAGATGTGCTCTAAATAACAGCAACTATCATTTTAGATTATATAAATCTCTTGGCACTGCAACTTTTCTCTAGGAAAGTTGTACAGTATGATCAAAAATGGGTAGTACTGACAGATTATTCAGAAGATGATCTGGAAGAAAAATGTTTTGAATACAGAATGAGCATTGCCACTTCAAATGAGTAACCATTCTAGTTTAGTTTTCTACCATTACATCTAACAACTACTCATGCTTAATGGTTCCACCACATTCTTGGATTCAACACCGCAGCAATGATATTGAGAGGGTTACTTTCCATACCAACATATATCCCAGCAACTGGACAACATGGAATGGGGGATTGGCATTCGCTGGAAAGAATAAATAATCCATATGAGACCTCCATTTTTTTGCTTGCTTCTATCAATTACCAGTGCAAAAATTAAAAACAAGAGCAACAGAAAGCTTTCTGCTTGAGTCCCAAAGTTCCATGCTGTTCTATCACCATCTATAGCAGAAATAAGAAAATACTTTCCTGTTGGATGTTGCAACCTTCAGCATGCTAGCTATAGAATTCTGGGAATTGAAGGCCAGATAGCTTAAAGTTGCCAAAACTGAGAAACACTGTTTTAAACTACCGATATAACCTCAACTGGGATACTCAAAGTATTGTCTTTGGCATCATGCTAGTTGTATTCTTACTGTTATTGACTTTGCAATGTTAGCACAACTGAATTCAAATAAGTATTAGACTTATTTCTGTGGAAATTGACAGGAAGAAAGCATCTGAGTGCAGGATTTTCCAGTGATGCTTAATTTTATTGCACTAACTTAATTCTGTTTATTTCTCTAAGCTCTATAAAGAACAATTATTCATTTTACAAATAATGTGCAACACCCAATCACAAAATGACATTCCATAATGCCAAGCAGCAGTGGAGGGATTCAATTTTTTTTACTACCGGTTCTGTGGGCGTGGCTTGGTGGGCATGGCTATGCAATCGGCCAATCAAAGGTGGCATTTGCTGGTTCTCCGATCCAATCAAAATTATCGCTACCGGTTCTCCTGAACCTGTCAGAATCGGCTGAATACCACCTCTACCAAGAAGACTCTTCAAGTAATAATCAAGATTCCAGTTTCTCACAAATGCAGTTAAAACAACTAATGCTAATGCCAAAAAAAACCCAGAAAATATATTTAATTGCTGTCCCTATTATCCACTATTGCAATGCTTATGCACAAAGAAGCTCACTGTTTTATACAACTGAATACTTGGTAAGAGCAACCAGATAAGACTGGGGCCTATTTCTTTCCTGTACATCAGCAACCTTTTCCTTCTTAGATCAGTAGAGTACAAGACTTTCAAAACAAGTTGCCTGCCCAGATTAGGCAAAAAACATACAAAAGAATGGTAAAAAGCAGAAATTCTGTAGAACCAAATGTCACTCAATGTAAACACAATGCAACAACTGTTCCATTCTATACTGTAGACTAAATTCCATGTTCACTGATGCACAAGAAATCATGGCTTCACTCTGTTTTGGCAGCAAGAAGGCCTACTTTTGGAAAACACACCAAAATAATCTTTTTTTTATGGAGCACAGTAAACATGTTTTGGAAATTGTTACATTACAAACTTGAAAGGAAATTTAATTTTCTAAAAAGGCAATCACATTCAAGACACTGCAGCTCTTGGAAGAAAGTAAAGACGCAAACAAAAGCATCAAAGGATGGAAGCAGCAGCAAGCTTATATAGTGCTCCAAAACCAAATCTAACAATGAAGTAGAAAACACTCCTTATTCATAGAAAATACTCTTACCTTCATTTGAAAGACTACAAAAGTCAAACTATCCAGTTATGTGGATAAATACATTTGCAAAAGTGTAGATGTACTTTCACATTGTTAATATACTCATTCAATCAGACATGATTACTTCCTTTTTAAGTTTTTATTTTGTTTACCTTCAAGCTGCTCAAATATTTGAACATTTTGAAAAGGAATTCTTGTGTAAAAGAACTGAAGTATATAGAAATTAATATCAGATATATGTATGTTAAAGATAAAGGTAAAGGTTCCCCTGTCCAGTTGTGTCTAACTTTAGGGTGCAGAGCTCATCTCCATTTCTTGGCCAAGAGAGCCATTGTTATCCAAAGATATTTCCATGATCATGTGGCCAGCATGACTATATGTTGAGGTGCACAGAACACTGAAGTGATACCTATTAATCTGCCCTTATTTGCATGCTTTCAAACTGCTAGGTGGTCATGTAATTTATATGTACATTTATATACATAAATATACATATACTTATATACATATATACACATATACACATACATACATACATACATACATACATACATACATATATATTGTTAGTATTTATAGACCGCCCACTCCCGGAGGACTCCGTGTGGTATACAACACAACAATCTATACAATAAAAACAATCATAAAAACAGTATCTAAAAATATAAAACTATAAAACTTACACCT
>JANHJO010002198.1:75654-87729 GCA_032468235.1 Pseudoxyrhopus heterurus | reverse complement strand
CCCCCAACAATCTGGTTCTCATTTTACCTACCTCGGAAGGATGGAAGGCTGAGTTGACCTTGAGCATGTGGGTAGGGCAGATAAAAAAGGATGCATTTGGAGTAAAAATCACATTATCAAATCCTGTTCACCTTTTACCAATTGATCCAGTCCCAAAACACTATTTCCTCTTTCTTTGAAGCTTAAACTATTAAAAATGGGTATGATACAAAAGGTCATTCGGTTGTGCTCCACCCTTTAGAATAGAGATAGTAATCATAACACTACGATGACCTCAAACCCCCGCTCCCCTTTTGTAAAATTGTGTTGCTTAATTTAAGTGGCAGTCCATGGAGAAACTGATTTACTGCTGTTCCACAAAGAAAGCGAGGAACAAATGTGCAACTTTTGTTTTCCTTTAACATATTGTACTTGGAAAATAAATCCATAATGTATTTCCCTCCCTGCTGGAAAGCCCAGGGCAGTTTGATGTCACTAGGCCTGCAGTTTGTTCTTTATAGGAATTTCCTACAAAGAGAGAGAAAGAAATAATCCCAATCCTATTAGATAATACACTATTAGCATTTGAGGCTGAATATCAGTAACAATGATTTACTTTATTAAGTAAAATAGAAATTCTGAAGAAAGTCAATGAAAGAATCACACACATTTTTGTCAGGAGAGTATAAGTAATTTATAATGGCCATCTTTGAGTGGAGTAAAACTGCTCAGGACTTTCAAAAAACTTGCTGTGAAGGATTTTTATCACTCCAGTCACACTAGCAAGTCCTTGCTCTTAGTTGGCATGCATGCACTACCATTATCTGTTAACTCTACAGATCTAAATATATGGCACTTCTTTATTTCTTTGCCCAACTCACAAAGGAATCATAATGAAGAGACTAAAACTATGTTGATTTCATGGTTTATATATGCTCTTCCCAATAGTTATTCATCACAAGTTTATCTTTCCTTTCCTCCAAGGAATATAGCGAATTGTTGTCCCGTCCCCCCCTCGGTCTCCTGTTATGTACACCAACAATCTTTTATCTTAGACTAGGCTGAGTTGATATTCTAGAAACATCTCAACTTCATAGATGAATGTGGATTTGTACCTGATGATCTCCAGATCTGGCCTGATACATTTAATCTGTAACTATTTCGACTTCTCTGTATTGGGCCAATTGTTGTATATAAAAAGTCTTAAGTCTCACAAGTGCCATCTGTAATGGAACAAACGTCTAGCATTAAAGGAGTGCATTTTCTATTTGAACAGAATTCCAGTCATAAGGAGTCAAATCCCAAACCATTGAAAAGATGTATTTTTAGCACAAGAACAATCAGTCTGCTGTCACATTAAGATTTAGGGGCTGTGTATATTGGGTGGTTTTGCAGAATGGGTTCTGTTATGGAATACCATGAAGGATTGTGATGATTCCAGTTTTTGTGGAGAAGTGGTGATTCAGATGTTGTGGAAAAATGTAATATCTTTGGCATGTTAATGACATCCTGCTCCAGAATACCTGCTCGCTATTCCCAGTATCTTCATGTATATTTCAATAATACTAAAGGTAAAATAATGCCTTTTACTGTCTTGTATTGCAGCTGCAGGTCCACATGGTAGCACAGTCATTTGATACAGGCAGTTCTCGACTTACAACAGTTCATTTAATGACCATTCAAAATTACAATGGCACTGAGAAAAGTGATCTACAAGCATTGCAGCACACACACACTCCTGTAGTCACATGGTCAAAATACAGATGCTTGGCAACTGATTCATATTGTATTACATTTGCATTATCCTGGGGTCATGTGATCATCTTTTGCAACCTTTTAACAAGCAAAGTCACTGGGGAAGCCAGATTCTTTTAACAACCAGGTTACTAACTAACCTAACAAAGCCAGTGAGTCACTTGACAACTGTGGAAAGAAAAGTCATAAAATGGGACAAAACTCACTTGACAAATGTCTCAGTTAGCAGCGGAAATATTGGGCTTAATTGTGGTTGTAAGTTGAGGACTACCTGTACTATTTTCTGATGATAAACTGTCCCTGCAAGTAAGATTAGAACCTTACTGTATAAGAGTGCCTCTTAATTTACATAATTGACCAGAAGGAGCCCTGGGTGGCAGTATCAAAGGTTGCAGAAAGATCAAGTAGTTTCAAAAGAATTGCACTTCCTTGAGGGGACATCCGTTGTGATGATCAGGGCAGTGTGAACCAGAGCCTAGACTGAAAAGTTCAGCATATCCAAGTACATCTGCAGCTGCACAGACAGCACTCTCTTAAAGACTTTGTTTAAGGGGCATTGTTAATAGAGGAATAGTTGGCAACATTCCCTGCAACTGGGGAAGCCTTCTTCAGGAGCAAATAGAACATTGCCTTCTTTAAGATCAATGGTACCATTCCATCATGTACCCATGTATCTATTTTCTGGATTTACCCCGTCCTTCACTTTTGGCAAGTACAAATGAGCTCAGATGATGGGCCAGAGAGCTACAAATGTCCTTCTTCTTTGGATTTCTTGAACTGAAAGTGATCCTGCAGATTTAGACTAGATAGCACATGGGACATTTTATAGCAAACTGTATAAAGAACTGAAGTCAGATTAGCATGAAGATAAGTCATTTCATTCTCAAAATGCATCACATATCTTCTAGCATTGAAATTTTTGGAGAGGACAATAAGCTAGCCATCGTCTTTTAAGAGTCCATCGAATCCTAGAATGAAAAGAACCTTGGAGATCTTCTAGTATACCCTTTTACAACCTTAGCAACTTTCAGTTGTATGGACAGAATTCTCAAGAAGGAGCACACTTGGCTGGAAAATTCATACTTCAGGAAGTTGCCAAGGTTGAGAAACATTGATCTTCTCTGCCACATATATTTGTGGCACTTGTACCACAGTACGTTGGTACTGTATACAGTGAGGTGTGAATGGTCATATTCAAGACCTTACACTATTTGTGCTCTACTTATTTATTTCTTTATTTGTATCCCACCTTTATTGTAAAGCGGAAAACATACCTAATATTCCTTCCTTTTCCTATTTTTTCCACAACAACCCTGTGAGGTGGGTTGACCTGAGAGAGAGAGTGTCACTGACTCAAAGTCACCCACCTGGCTTTCATGTCTAAGGTGGAACTAGAACTCACAGTCTCCTGGCTTCTAGCCTGGCCTTCTATTCCATAGGCCAACAAGGATACTGACACCTTCTCTACTAGGGCTTCGGTAAAATCTTCCAGAACATTCAAGAAATCAACAGATTCTATAATTGTCTGGGATGTACCATCCTAATGTATTCCTTACTCTTTCAGGTGGACAATTAGGCTACAAAGCCACGAGTCTCCAGAAGCTGGCTTCTGCATTGTCCAAGTGGTTAACATGTTCTTAGGCCAAAATTAGATTAAGAGTGTGCAATTTCCCATACATTGACCTGATTGTAGCATTCGTAGAAACAATGGAATCTCCATTCGGCCTTATTTGTGCAACCTTATGTACAGGTAGTCCTTGACTTACGACTACAATTGAAGCCCAAATTTCTGTTGTTGAGTGAGACATTGGTTAAGTGAGTTTTGCCCCATTTTACAACTTTTCTTGCCACAGCTATTAAGTGAATCACTGCAGTTGGGTAAGTTAGTATCCTGGTTGTTAAGCGAATCTGGCTTCCCCATTGACATTGCTTGTCAGAAGATCACAACAAGTGATCACATGATCTCAGGGCACGTCAATGGTCATAAGTACAAATCAGTTGCCAAGCACCTGAATTTTGATCATGTGACCGTGGGGATGCTGCAAAGGCCATAACTATGAAATACGGTCGTAAGTCACATTTTTCAGTGCCGTTGTAACTTTGAACGGTCACTAAATGAACTGTTGTAAGTCAAGGGGTACCTGTAAATGTTGTAGTCCCTAAGGGCTACTGAACTGAATTTCTGTATCACACTGGGGACCACAGCCAGTTTGGTCAGGAATGGTAATGGAGAAGGGTAGCACTAACAATGCATCCTACTGATCCCAGTTAGACTCTTGGAAACATTTTCTAGTGAGTGGGGTAGTATTTCTGCCCCTCTATCCCCAGATTCAGTTGCTGCATTTAGAAACCAAGTGGATAAAGCTGGGTTAAACCTCTAGGACTTAGCTTGCCCATCCATGTGTAAATAATTTCCAGGAGATTGATTTCTTGTACTATTATTGTGAACGAAGTCTCATAAATAAAGCTGCCCAGCTAAAAGTGATCAATGAAAAATGCCATTTGTGCAGATTGATAACTGGGATGGTGTTACCTCTCCCCCTCCCCCCAAATGTTACTGCTAATTGCAGTTTCCGTGTTCAGAGAACACATAGCAACAGTGATGGGCAAATATGCATTTAGGAATTCAAGCTATCCTTCAGAGGGAGTGGTAACTTTAAAATAAATTTGTCTACTATTTCTTCCTTTGTTTTCATAAAGCTACTGTATCAAAGCCATCATGTTGTTGTTGTTTTGCCTAGGATGGTTTGTGGACCCAGCCATTGTAGTATGCAAACTATAGTTCAGAGAAATATAATCTGTGTTGTGCGGCAGTATTGCATGAAAACAAATGAAGCAGAAAAGAAGCAGAACTACTTAGCTTCTCTTTTGGCTCAGTTTCCTTTGTGAAGTGGATAATTGATTGATGCAAAGTGGGAGCAGTTTATATTAAAACCTCACTAGCGGATTCCTTCTTCCAAAGCTTCCTCAGTAAAAGCTTTATTTATATTTTAAAGGGATACAACCACACAACTCACAGCTGTTCTGAGCAACATACACATTAATATAGCAAAACCTGAAAGGTTAAACCAGTTTTTTTTTAAAGATAATCATAGCTAGAGAGTACATGCATACTACAAACATATCAAATATAATTCTGATCAGGTGGACATAGATGCTAATCTAACTCAAAACCTGAGGGAAAAGTCAGGTGTTGAAGACTTATTTGAAGAATAGCAGGATTGTATTTTTTCAAACCCCCAGGGGATACCATTCCTTCCATTCTCTCAGGTACCATGACAGAGAAGGCATTCTTCCTAGATCCCATTGTTAAATAGGTGGGATTTGAAGCACATTCATTCTGTTGGATCTTACAGAATGGGCAGAGACAGTAGGAGAAAGGCAGCCTCTCAGATAGCCAGTTGCTAGGCATGAAGGGTTTTCTATGTGATAGCTACCTAGAAGCTGATAGCATACAATGCTTATACAGGTAGTCCTCGCGTTACGACCACAATTGAGCCAAAATTTATGTTGCTAAGTAAAACAATTGTTAAGTGAGTCTTGCTCCACTTTACGACTTTTCTTGCCACATTTGTTAAGTGAATCATTGCATTTGTTAAGTTAGTAACATGGTTGTTAAATGAATCTGGATTCCCCATTGACGTTGTTGGTCAGAAGGTCGCAAAAGGGCATCGCATGACTCCAGGACACAGCAATAGTCATAAGTACGAGCCAGTTGCCAAGCATCTGAAGTTTGATCACATGACCAAGGGGATGCCGAAACGGGCATAAGTGTGAAAAACAATCATAAGTCCCTTTTTCACAAGTCCCGTTGTAACTTTGAATGGTCACTAAATGGAACTGTTGTAAGTTGAGGACTACCTTTTACAGACAACTACAGATCAGACTGTATCTCCTGCCACTCCCCTAATCTGTCCAGATAAAAAGTTCTTACCTCATCTATCAAGGATTTGTCCCTCTACTCCTAAGAAAAAATAGGGGTCTTAAGATCTTTATCCCCAGTGCTCAGAAATTCAGAATTCAAAAAACCTATTGCCAATTCCAAAGCACAAAGGAAGGCTGGGTAGCCCTGCTGTCTTGCATAGAGGGAAGGTTTTAATTAAAAATGGCTTATTACGTATTGAAGCCAAATCTCCAGTTATATAAAGGATTTTATTGGGAAAAGGCAAATGTAGGAAACACAAGGGAAGGCAACACCCAGCTTCTAATTAAAATCGATACAGTCAGTCTAGCTAAATTAGTTTCTTAATGCCTCCTTAAACTTTTGGAATTCAGCATATTTTCAGAGGTCATTACAGAAAAATTGGTATAGGGCTCCTGCTTGGATTTTATTTTTAATGGAGCTCTATCCTTTGGTGTGGAAGATAATTGAAAGGCAATTTCATTTAGGGAGATAGATTGCCTCTTCGTCCATTCAAGAAAAAAAATTGTATCTCTGATGTCCAAAGCCTAGCTGGCAAATTCTAAATTACATAGTGACTAAGCTCTCCTAACTTCTTTTAGTTGAATTATAAAACGAGAGCCAGTTTGTTCTGGTGGTTGAGGCATCATCAATCTGGAAATGAAGACTGTGAGTTCTAGTCCCGCCTTAGGCATGAAAGCCAGCTGGGTGACTTTGGGCCAGTCAGTCTCTCAGCCCAGTTCAGGTGGTTGTTGTGTGGAAAGTAAGAGGAGGAACGGAGTATTAGATGTGTTCACCACCTTGAGTTATTATATAAAAAATAATAAAGGGATAAAAAATATTTATTAAAAAAGGGTGCAGCCTTGTTTCCACCAGTTGTGCCATTATATTGATGGGAGAGGCTTTTTTGGGAAAACAAAGCTGAGATTTATTCAAATATCTCATAATGGGATCAAGGCTTTAGGAAACCTTGTTGCACCATACTTAAAACCAGGGATTTATTATAATGTTTCATCTAGCTGTTATGAAAAGATTCTACAAAATATTCCCTCACAATCAAATTAATACACTAATTAAGTATTGATACTTGTCTATTAGGTGATCCAATGCTAAAAACCATAGCCAGAGAGGAATGATTTATGGTTCCTTGTAAAACTAGAACGAAGTTGCAATAGAAGAGAATATACGTAACTCAGAGATGAACTGTGAAGTTCTTAGTGTTCTCTAAACTTGGTCATTTGCTTGTAGACTTTTCATTATTCAAATAGATAACATCATCAATGCGATTGAGTGGGGTTTGCTGTCTGCTTATATATAGTTGCTTGCTGTGTCAGTTTTGTTGGAGGTATGGTTTCCTTCATTCTGCCTAATTAATCAATTAGTCTGGGGTTGACCTTGCTTATCTGAGTGATAGCTGCTGGATGGGAGGTGTTCTAGTCATTTTGTTTTCTTTCTAGGTTTTTTATTGCCTCTTGAATGGTTTGTAAATATGGTTCATCTCAATGCTTTCATTACAGGTAGTCCTTGACCTGCAACTACAATTGAGCCCAACATTTCTTTCGCTAAGTGAAACAGTTGTAAAGTGAGTTTTGCCCCATTTTACAACCTTTCTTGCCACAGTTGTAATTGAATCAATCACTGCAGTTGTTAAATTTGTGATACTGTAGTTAAGTGAATCTGGCTTCCCCATTGACTTTTGCTTGTCAGAAGGTCACACAGGGTGATCACCTGACCCCGTGAGACTGCAACCGTCATAAATACATGCCAGTTGCCAAGTGCCTGAATTTTGATCACATGACCATGGGTATGCTGCAACAGTTGTAAGTGTGAAAAATAGTCATAAGTCACTGTTTTCTGTGCTGTTGTAACTTTGAATGGTTGCTAAGTGAACTTTTTTGTAAGTCAAGGACTACCTGTAATAAATTGCAAGAAAACATAAAGAAAAATTGTTCCCCCCCCCCCCCTAACATTGAATGTATGGTTTGAGAGTGGAACCAACACCAAGGTTATTAAGGGTGATGGTGAGCTTACTTTACAGGATATGTTGAAGCAGAGGCTAGAGACTTATCTGCCTGCCATTTCATGGTTTGGCTTTCGGCAGTGAACAGGATTGGGTTTGCTGTCCTTAACTTCCCATTGTAAATCCCAGCAGTGCTTTTTCAAAACTGGACTTTCTTTGTTTTTGTACTTCCTTTGTTTTTCCTTGAAGATGTTTGCTTCTCATCCAAGAAACTTCTTCAGTTCAGAACTGAAGAAGTCCAGCTGCCTTTTGAAAAAGCACCTTTGAGACAACTGTGACTGGATGACTAAGAATCTCCACAGACATTCCCATTGTGAAGGTTTTGGTCAGTAGGGCCCATGTCTTCCTTTAGCAGCTTTAATCAGCTGCTATTAATACATTTAGTGACCATTTGAAGTTACAGTGGTACTGAAAAAAGTGACTTATGACAACCATTGCAGCATCCCCGTGGTCATGTGATCAAAATTCAGATGCTTGGCAACTGACTGATATTTATGACAGTTGCAATGTCCCGGGATCGTTTAATCGCCTTTTGCGACCTTCTGACAAGCAAAGTCAATGGGGAGGCCAGATTCACTTAACAACCGTGTTATTAATTTAACAACTGCAGTAATTCACTTAACAGCTGAGGCAAGAAAGGTCGTAAAATGGGGCAAGACTAATTTAACAATTCTCTCGCTTAACAACAGAAATGTTGGGCTTAGTTGTGGTGGTAAGGTAAGTTGGGGACTACCTATAAAAGTAATTTCTCCTTCCATAAGGAGGAGATACTACAAGAGAGGGAAGGGAACAGGCAGCGGGGACAAGTAAGGGATCAGCAGGGGGGAATGGGGGTGTGAGGCAAAATTGTGGGCAGATATGGGGCTGTGCTGGGTTATCAATGGTTGAGGGGAAGCAGAAGAGAGAAGATTCTGAGAAGAGGGGTGGGTGGTTCCATGCTTGAACCTTAAAGTCACTCTGGGACCCCCTGAATGTTATGTTTTCTGAACAACATTTTTTTTGGGTTTCAACTTAGGCATGGCTCATCTGAAATAGTTTGGCAGAATTTTCAGTTTTGAAGCAAAATGTAATTTTCTTATTGAAGATGTTTTTCTTCACAGCATAGTAAATAAAATTGTGTATATTTATGAAAATGCTAGGAGGATGAAGAATGCATTTCTAACAAGGTAGCAGAGAGGGAAATTGCATAAGAAGATAATTGTACCCTATGGCATGTTGTTGATGTAGTGAATGGCTGCTGTTAATTGACTGTAATTGTTCCATTGGTATAGCAACCATACCGAGTCACAGCTTTTGTGTTACCATGATCATATGTCAGCAGTGCTCAAGTTGCAGTGTTGTGTTACTGTGCAACTGAGGTTTTAATGCAATAGAATATGTAAAGAACTGACTTTCACCATCTGGGGTTCTCCAGAACTAGTTCTCTTCATTCATCCCATGAGGGTAGAAGAAATTACAAAAGTAACATGAAGAGAGAGCAGCAGGTTGAGGAGTTAACAGGGAGTTTTTGAAAACATGCAAAGAGGGTGTTCTGTTGTTCAAGGCTTTAACTGGGATTTAGATACTTGTTTTGTGCAAGTGCTTGAATGCTACAAAAATTGTGGAATCCTCCCTCATTATTTAAGAAATCCAAAGATAAACATGCAAGTAGTTTGCTGGTAAATGACATGTTACTGGACAGTTTTCTGGATATGGTTCAAGTCCCAAAGCTCAGATGCTTTATGAAACACACCAAAACACTTAGTTCACCAAAATGGTTTTCCAAAACATTCATTGACAGTATTAGTAAGAGATCAAACTTCAGCCCAGCTGAGAGTTTTTTGGTTGAAATTGACAAATTGCTACCTTTTTTATGGGGAGGGAATCTGTAAAATGGAAATAAAAACATCTAACTCAGAGTGAATTCTTTGTAGTGTCTGTTAACTCAAAATGTATTATTTCATGTATGCTATATTTTATCAATGAAATCTTACGGCAGATATTGACTGCAGTACTTCCATGCATGTTTGCTGGCTTATCATATTTTTTTTTTAAAGTTTCATAATATAAATAAAAGTAGAACAGAACATTTCCCTTGCCAGTGACTTCAGGATCTGTAAAGTATATAAACTAATACTGCTGTTCATTAATCATACAGTTGTAACTTTTAGAACAGGTGCCCAAATTGTTTTGTTTCCCTACTGCCTTTTTTCTTTTTCTTTTTCTTTGTTAGCTATTTTTATTTTAGAAATTCTGCTTGCTTGTTTGTTTGTAATTTAGGGGGTGCCTAACTCCAAATGGCTCTGGGTGATTTACACTTTAAAAGCAAGAACAATAAAAAATAAACAGCAAAACAAACAACCCAAAAAACCTTATAAAGGTTCGATGACTGCCTGGGAAAACACCCAGGTTTTCAAAGACTTTCGAAACCTCATTAAGGTGAAAGCCGAATGAATCTCTGGGGAGATATTATTCCAGAGGGCAAGCATCACAACAGAAAAGCCATTTAATCTAAGAGCAACAGTTACCATCCTGCTGATTGTTACAAACCACTCAGGCAGTCTTTTGGGATAATGAGTACTGAAAGTGCTTTGCTCTTGAGAATCTTTTATATTTGGAATGGGAAATATTTAACTAACTTATTCTTTGAATTTCAGGAAACTATTTGTAGGAGGCCTAGATTGGAGCACCACACAAGGTAAATTGATCTGTCTAGATTGGTCCTGAACATCTTAACTTAAACTATCTCAAAATCAAAAGTATGACTTTCTCCCAGTTGAAGGCAGGACTGCAGCTTACATGATCCCAAGAAGGACTTGTTTTAAGCCTTTTGTGGTTTCTTTTTGAATGGCACAACCCCCAAAATCCATTCATTAATGGTTCTGCATGCTCTGTTCTCCTTTAAGGTACAGAAAGAAGTGATAGATAGGCTGGTCTTTCTAGGGCTCAAACAGAAATCTTCAGAAATTTCCCTTGATCTTTAAAATCCTGCTTTGTGTATATTGGCCCATTGACCATCATCATATCCCACTTCAGTTGACCTTGTTAGCTTATTCTGAACAGAGCTCCACTACCTCTGTAGCCCCGAGTGATTGGAAACCCATTTCAAGGTAATACTATTTTATATGTTGCTCTCTTTGTCCTAAAGAGAAGGGGCTTATAACTGTGGTTGACTCAAGTCATTCTGGGCTTATTGCAGTGTGTTGAACACTGCACTGAATGATACTTGACAGGAAGGTTGAAATTTGCAAAGGCATTTTTAGCTTGCAAGATGGGGAACAGGAGAAGAAAAAGCTGAATATTTGGTCCAACACTTGGGAGGGCCCTGGAACTACAAAAGAAGTACCGGAGGGCCACATGCTATATTTTGCATCCCCAGAAGTATGTCTTCACTTACACCTGAGAATATCCTCCTGTAAAATTGCAAACTACCCGGGGTGCATTTATTTCCATATTGATCCATATTCTATTTTTGACAGACTAATCTCAACAAAGTATGTTTTTTTCTTTAACAGAAACTCTCCGTAGCTATTTTTCCCAGTATGGGGAAGTTGTCGACTGTGTAATAATGAAAGATAAGACTACAAATCAGTCAAGAGGATTTGGATTTGTCAAGTTCAAAGATCCCAACTGTGTGGGAACTGTCCTGGCCAGCAGACCCCATACGTTAGATGGCCGAAATGTAAGTTATTCCACTTGGGTGCAGGAATACAACTGCGTGTCCAATTGACTCTTAAAATGAATATGATTAAATAATACCTTCTGAGCAATAATGTCTTTGCTGAATCCTGACTGTACTGGAGACTAGGACCTACTAGACCTCAGCTTTATTTTACATGCTGCTCTTACTATTTTTGAATATAATCTGCTCCAGGACCTGGGGATGGGACATTAGATGGAGAGGTTTTTGTTGATAGTTTTATTTGAGTTTCTCCTTGGTGACCACTGTAGGTTTTTATTTTTTGCTAACATTTTTATTGTCTTGATGCGCTATTGGTGCCCAGAGTTGCTTTCACCAGTTGAGCAGTCATATAAATCGATTTAATAAGTGTATATAAGAAATAACTTCTTTATTACTACAAGAGTCCCTTGGGAATTGGGCGGCATATAAATACAACAAAATAAATAAATAAATAAATTATTGTCCTTTCCCCTTATTTTGGGAATTATTGCAACATTCTAAATTCCTGGGTTAGCCATCATCAAAGTAAATACGATGGTAGAGTTTGGATCCACCAATGTTACTAAACGTCAACAGTGATTGTGTACTACATTGTCATATACCATTTAAGCCCCAATAGCTTCTAAAAACTTTCATCTCTACTTAGTCACCTCCCGCTTTTCCTACTTTCCTCTGGCATGTGACCTTTCCAAGGTGACATTTTAACAGATTATTTTTAATACAGCCTTCCTTTAATTCAGGTGTTCTGTTTCACCCCCA
>JANHJO010002198.1:63202-75637 GCA_032468235.1 Pseudoxyrhopus heterurus | reverse complement strand
ACTCCGTTTTCAAGGCAAAGAGCAAGAACAGTGAAAATAACCGATCATCAGGACACGAGCCGAATCAAACCAGAATGGTTCAAACAAGTTGCTCTCTGCAGGGATCTGTTCCCAACCACACCCCTTTTAACTCCTCTAGGGTGTGGTCAATTACCTGTCAGCTGTAGCTTGACCTCTTCCCCTCCTACGTTGCTGCTGTCTCCTGAGTAGCCTCTGAGTTCTTGCATCAGCCAGGGCCTCCTCCCCACTGCTATCAGAAACCACCGGCTCCTGATAGCTCATGGAGGGGCCAGTATCTGGCATAGTGTCAACAACTGATTCCTCCCTTCCCTTCAACACTGACTCCACAGCTCCCTTGGAGTCGGAATCGACTGCCAGATCAGCAGCACGCTGCGGAACCACAACATCAGGGTTCTTTTTTGTGTCACCTTTCTCTAGTTTTCTCTAGGAGAAAACTTTGCTGAGTTGCACATGCTTGTATCACTGCTGACCCACATGCTTTCCATTATTTCATCATACAAGTTTCTTAATATGTAATTTGATTCCACCATCTTGAAAGTGAGGTGGCAGGAATTAAGATGCTATCTTATTTTCCTCAAATGCTGGTACCAGTAAGCCCTCTTCACTTTTGCCCTCATTCGACAGATTGATCCCAAACCTTGTACCCCTCGAGGAATGCAGCCTGAGAGAACACGACCAAAGGAAGGATGGGTAAGGAAGTGTCTTCACGTTGCTTCATATTCATATTCTTCCTCTTTTTGGTGTCTTCATTGAAATGTGGTGGTTTTGTCTCCAAAGACTAAGAGGCTTTGTTGTAAACAGGCTACCAAATGCAGAGGTGCCAACTAAAAATAAATGGAGTTTTCAGGAATAAACCTAGCTGATGAGATGTCACATTTTTCTGAAAAGTAACTTACGGGGCTTCCAGCAGATTCTAAAAAACGAGATCTGAAATTTCAACTGCATTTGGTGGATACATGTTCTTATTCTACTGTGTCAGATTTAATATCAGGTAGGCGTGAAATCTCCCATTCAGATATTATTCTAAACTGTTGCTCAAAACAAAAGTAGAAAACTCATATAGAAAAATACAGTTGGATCAGCAGCTACTATTGGTTACAACTGTTACAGTGATTGATTCCAGCTAAAATGAATGAACATTACAAACCAGGAAATGTGTTGACAAAAAAAAATTCTTGAATAAAAATTTCTTCAACTTCTTCCCTGCTGCTTTTAGGTTATATAACCTATTGGGTTCCCTTTGACCTACCAATCCATAATAGAATTTGCCACTGATACTAGTTTGGAAAAAATTGTTTTGTAAAGTTGATGATATCCTCAGAGGACCAAGTGGTTCTATAGGAGAATTTACTTTTCAGTTAGGTTGGGTTCATATCATGAAGAGTTGTGAAGGCAGAGAGGGTAACTCAGTTAAGTAAGGCAGGGTATCTGAATTGTAGGTGTTTATCTAAATGTTCTCCAACTGGAATCATCTTTATTTAATTTATTTGCCATCCATCTCAAAGTTCAAAGCGATTCTGAATCATACTTCTTAATGCTCCTTTGTTCTCCTTCAAGTCATTGGTTTCTCCCAGTTGTGTTGCCATTGTTTTTACAGCACTGAAATTCCTCTTGCCCTACGAATCCCTGCTTAGCCCTTTCTTTTCGTCAGCCTTTTCCTAGTCTTTTCCGTGACTCTGCTTTCTTCTGCATAAGCTATTTATAGCTGAGTTTCCTTCCCTGTCTTTTTTTGTTCTATGTATTATATATGGTTAATTTCAGTTCAAATGCCTTGAGGGTAAGCAAGGTAACACTTTACACTTTTATTTATTCATTCATTCATTCATTCAATCAGTCAATCAACTTTAAAAGTTTTAGAGCCACCAGCTCCTCCAGCATGAGTTGAAATATTCTTGCTAACTTCCACATGTCAGGAAATAAAATTACTTTTTTTTAAATAGAGAAATCCTCATTTCAGCACAACTCTCCCTTTTCTGTTGGTAGAAAGGATCCAGGAGTGATAGCAAGTCCCATAAAATTTTTGTTGGTGGGATCCCTCACAACTGTGGCGAAACGGAGCTCAGGGAATACTTCAAGAAGTTTGGAGTGGTGAGTTATTGTGATGGAATATATTATTTCATGAAGGGGTATTGTCCTTCACCTCCTAACTCTTTAAAATGTTACTTTTTTCATTTGGTGGGAGAAATAAGTTAAATAAGATTGTGGGTGGTTGATGTTCATTTTTTTTTAAAAAAAAAGATATTTCTTACGTTTACAAAAGCCCTTCATTCTAACCTATTCTATTTGAGAATTTCTGAGCTTGTGCTTTTGCTCTCCTCTTTTGGCATTTTTATTAACTGGACACCATGTAATTTGGCAATAGAATTTTGCAACATTACAAAGCTTTGTTACATGTTTACTTTCATATGATTTCAATTGCGGTTATGCTGCAGAAATAATGTTTTGTTGAGGGGAGAGTTAATGATAAACAGTATCTTAAGTAACAACGTGAAGCCTTTAGTAAGGACTCTGCAACTTTCTGCTTAGACAACAATACAGTTGATAAAAATTGATAAAATTTGCAATTGTTGCCTTGGATCATTTGCAGATGCATTTGGGTTTTTTTGTTTGTTTTGTTATGATTGGATTGGATTTTTGCATTTTAGCCACGTTTGACTCCTAATGCCCTATGTTTAGGAGTGACAGGTGTTTTAACGTCAGCATATTTGAAAGATAGCAAATTGGGAAAGTTATAATAGGAATATAAGGAGATACAGCCTATTGTATTGTGTTATAATACAGGAGTCTACTCCTGGTCCTGGGTGTTAATACTCAGGGTTTCTGGCCTTTTTGCATAAATAGGACTGACTAACAAAATAACAACTCTACCTCCCACCCCCAACAACTTTTTCATTGCCTCTTTGGCAAGATTGTTTAGTTTTCATTAAATATTCACACTCCTTGCATTGGGTTATATTACTTTCCTCCTCTGCTCCACCTCTATCCTTTAGTTTTCTTTCTTTCTCCTCTTCCCAAATAGGTAAGTAAAAGTACTTCATTACACAGACAAATGTAACTTATCATTTTATTTGTAAGATTTTTGTATGTTATACAGCAGCCTTTCCTAGTCTAAATACCTTTAAATATTATGGAGCATAGTTCCTGTAATCTCTCACAATTGGCAATAACATTTGGGAATGGTGTGGAATACAGTCCAAAATCTCTGAAGGAAACCAGGTTTATATGTCAATATTAAATAGTATGGGAGGAGTCACAATCTTATAAATGCTGTCTTGCTTCTCTGCTCCAGTCCCCCTGTGCTAATCTAGTATTTATACTGAATGATATCTATAAGCTTTCATTATGGGATTCTATTAAATCAACAAAGCCTATAAAAATAATTGTGGCACGTAAAGATAAAGAGTATATACGCTGTAAAATTTTCTATTGCTTAACTTCTTATCAAAAAAGCTTCACTTAATGAGAGGCCTGGTTTGCACACTACACCACTGTCAGCAATTTGGTGGTTTTTTTGCTTAACATGTCTGAACCATGATAATCACATCCTATTCATGACATCATGTTAAACTGTAGTTGTGAACGTGAAGCTACTGTTAGGGCACATCAACAATAGAGTCCAGAATAGAAAGTACTCCGGCATTTTAGAAAATTATGACTAACAGAGAAAAATGTTTGATGAAACTAGGGCTATCACTATGTTTTTTATTCCCTTTTTAAAAAATACTTTTATTTTATTATTTTGAGGTGATAAAATCTCCAACTGATCCTTTCCCCCAAAAGCAAGTGCAGCATATAACTATCTTTAGGAAGGTGACTAGTGATACTTTACAGAAGCACTAAAGCTTCCTCTCTTTGGGGTTACATATACAGTCTAAATTGCAAAACTATTACTGGTACTGTACATTTTTAAAAGGGCGATGTGAAAGAAATTAGCAGTGTAAGTTTATTGGATAACGTTCTTGAAAATAAATAGTGAGCCAGTGCATATGGAAGAGGATTAGTGTAATATAAATACAATAGTAAAAACAGCTGCCTCGTGTAGCTGTATCTTTAAAATAGTTTATATGGCAAAAGGACCATTTACATTTTGCCAGCCTGGAACCATACTTATTTTTATTTGTAGTAAGCTTAACTACTTTTTAAGAGACATTAAGCTTATGAATACATTTTAGAGAACCTTGGCAGATATGAATTGAGTTATCTCGCTAAATTTTATATGATATGTCTTAAGAGCTTTCAACAAAATAAAACAGCCAGTGTACCAAAAGTGCTTTTTCAAAAGGCAACTGGACTTTCTTTGTTTTCCTTGAAGACGTTTCACTTCTCCAAGAAGCTTCTTCAGTTCTGACTGAGAAAGCTTCTTGAATGAGGAATAAAACGTCTTCAAGGAAAAATGAAGAAAATCAAGTTGCCTTTTGAATAAGCACCTTTGGGGCAACCATGACCTGGATGACTGAGAATCTCCATAGACAAACAGCCAATTTAGGATAGTGGTTAGGATGCTGAGCTTGGAGAGAACTAGATTATGCACTTGATTGTGGAACTTCTTGAATATCTTCAGTCCATTTTTTTCCTTTGCCTAACCCACTTCACACAAAGTACAGTAATTGGTACAAGATGTAAAATCAGGGTAGATCTGAGGTAAATTGCCTTCAACTAACAGAAAAGGCAAGGTATAAGTAAAGGGAATCAAGGGGTGTTTTTAACTGACTATTTTGCCCAGCTGAATCAGAAATTTGGCTTTCCTTTTGGGAGAGGACAGTTGTCAAGGCATAATTGGATACACCCCAAAAGGGAATTAATTCACAATAGACAGATTTCCATTTGGTAATTTGAACCAAGGCAACTAAACAGTCTTCAGATTAACACTGAAATCTCAGCTTGCCTATTCCTTTTCATTATGTAATTGTCCTTTGGATGTAAAAGGCCTCCCGAGGGAGAAATTTGCAGCTTTTAGGACAAATGTTCCTTAAAAGCCCTTGAATGATCAATATGTTCCCTTCTTTCCAATGATCTTTTGCGCTGCTGCTGTTCTTCCAGCCGCATAGGCTCAGCCTGCCCTCGTGAAAAGTAGCTTCTTGGTGGTGCTCAACAAAAGAGCCTCTATATGCGAGAGGGCCTCTTGCTGTAGCAGATACTGGTTGAGGTGCAGTGAAGAGTTGACTGACTTCCTTTATCTTAGATTGATATGAATTCTTTTTTTTTTTTTACCGAAGCTCTTTGTTTTCTTTCTAAATAGTGGAAAAATATCCACCTCGTGTTTACAGATTAACCCTAGCCCCTTTCTGATCTAAAGAATCACAGATCAACTCAAGTATAATGTTGGGACTGAGCGATGGCTCTTCTGCACATTGTCCAGCTTCTTTTATAGGGTGTGAAAGAAAGAGGGCTGCTTGGGAAATGGGGTTGAAAGTTGAGGGACGCATGCTGTCTCCAGGTAGAAGAAAGTCTAATCGGGAGCTCTGTATTTTTTCCTGCTCTCCATCACACTGTAGCAGTCTCTAAATTGCCTCTTGAATACATACCCAAATCAAAGGTGAGTAAAGATAGTTATTGCATGACAGCTACTTAGGCTCACAGGCTCTGTCACCTTAGGGAGTTGAATTACCTGTTTAAAATAATTACCAAGACATATTGTAAAGTATACTGTACTCTGTGTTCCTTGTTTTTTCGTCTGGTTAAGGCACCAGTCCTCATTCCCCAGAGCTGCCTGCTTTTCTTCCTTTTTTAATAAGATGTTTTTCTGCTGCTTCAGCACAGTTAACCATGGCCACATCTGTTGAATGCTTTCAAAGGGCTCAGAGTAGTAGATTATGTACCGGATTCTCAAGAGGGGCCTTGCCTTCTCCTGTTGTTATTCAAATTACTGATTATTCATAATTATTCAGTGCCAATAATAATAGTAATGGCAGCATACTCCTACTGTTAAAGTGAGAAGATTCAAATAGAAGGGGATTGGCCTCAGTCTGTAAGACATACGCTGGAAGAAGTTTGTTTTCTTTTGATTTTCTTCCTAATAAGAAATTATGATGGCAGCTCCAGTGCTACCAAAGTCTCCTTAATATACCCACAATACATTCCTGCTATGTATTTGTGGCTTTGAGTCATGTTGGCAGGAATTCCTCTGAAGCAAGTTCTTTTCCCACACTTGGTAATGAACAACCGAAGTATCCAGGCTGGGCAATCTGCAGGAACCATTGTTGTATTTTGTTAATACATAAGGAAGCAAGGCATGAAATGTTCCTCCATATCCAAAGCCCCATTTGAAGAGAGGAGCCTTATTTGTGGACATTTATCTAGTTAGCCACATAGCAAAAGTTCATGATAGAAGATTATATTTGTAGCTTAGGGTTGAACTGTGGGGTTCTTGGTGACCTCGGCTTGGTTATTTTCCTGCAGACATTTTATGACCAAACTAGGTGACATTATTAGTGTTGTTGCAGTACAGTGCAGTGCTGCACTGATGATGTCATGTAGTTTGGTCATGAAATGTCTGCAAGGAAACAAAACTCAGAGAGCACCAAAGTTCCCACAGGAAAAGTTCAATTATATTTTTATATTTCACTTCATCTTGCTGATAAAGGTTCAGCTGATGAAATCAGGTTAGTCTTAAGTTTCATCTGATAAAATCATTAGTTGAATTTCTCTTTTTATCTTTTTTTCAGGTTACCGAAGTGGTAATGATCTATGATGCAGAGAAACAGCGACCCCGAGGTAAAGAAGAATCTAGTTAACCTTTGAAATTTCTTTATCCTCTTCCTATGTCAGATGGCAAACTTACACAACATCCACATATATATGTATGGACACGTGTGCTCATATATGTATATATGTCTTTTGTTAGCTGCCTCAGGAATTCATTTCACTGAGCAGACTTTCACAGAGGCTTTTCATGCTATTTCATCTAGTGTTATTGTTTTAGAAGTCAGATACTGCATTGCCATGTTGTTCACTTATACCACTCTGAAAAGGTGTTTTCCTTAACAAAGGCATGGCACCTGTATGGATCTGCTCCTTTCAATTAACTCAAAGCCATGAGAAGGGAGCAACTGGATACTTCTGATTTTTCCATCTTTAAAAGTGGGCACCATTAAGAACCAAGGGCCTATTTTTGGTTTTAGGACAGGAATCCTTGTGAGGTGCCAGACTGGAACAGATGTTAATGCTTGCTACATTTCTCACATTTTCTTTCTTTTAAGTGGCTACAGCTGAAATTTGGAGCCAAAAGCCATTGTTGCTTGAAACATCCTGTGGATGGGAGTCAATGTGGCACTTTTAATTTTACGAATCCGCTTGTATGTTGGAGAAAGTAATTCCCTTAGTTTGGCAGACCTGAGCCACTTACATAATTTGTTTTTGGTCTCAGCAGAAAGTGGCCATTGTGTTCTCCAGCTGTTCATTGCACCAGTCACCTTCCAGTAATTTTTTTTTTAGAAGCAATACTTTAAAACATCATCAGTGTGAGTTGCATTTCAACCACACGATAGCATGTGAAACATGCTGGAATATAGTTTGCCATCTGGACTTTCCACTTCTCCTTCTTGTTTCTGTTATTTAAAGAAATATATATAGATATATATATATATATAAATTCTTCACTTCATATTTATTAAGCTGTTAAGTATTAGTTTTATCTTTAATTTAGACACATCTTTAGTGACATATATAAGTGTTTCATAGTAAAAGTACAGTAAACATTAAGTTCTTTCTTTCCTTCTCTTTTTCTCTCTCTCTGTAAACTGATTTGTGATTAATATCTCTTTAGATTTCTTCTCTCTAGGTGATAGATTATCACAGAGGTACAGGCCATGTCCACAAACGGAGGAGGGACCGGGCTTTGTCTTTAATGGAGTGTAAATAAAGTTTTTACTATGTGGTGTGGGAGGAGCTACGAGGGGCAGTTGCTCTAATTTGTTTTGCGACAGCTTTGCACTATTTCAACAGAAAAATTCACTGACACAGCAAAGAGCAGCATCTTTATGTACCTATCTCTGTGTGTACTTATATGCTTAACCTAGTAGAAGAAATCAACTATAAGAATTCTACCTACCCGGTCCATCATTTTGTTCTCTCATTGCAAAAAAAAAAATACCCCACATTCAGGAGTCTTGGAAGCAAGACACATGAGCAAAGGATCTTGTTATATTTTGCATCAGTCCACCCCATATTCTCAGTAAATAAAATGTAAACCTAACACATTTGTGTTGGATGGCCCTAAAACTCTTGACTTGCCCACATACTATCACAAAAACACTTTTAACTATAAGGTCTATAGTTCACCTATAAGGTCCTTTATAAAACACTTGCTGTCCAATCTTCAGCTCTTTCCCTTTTCTGACCTGCAAGCCTGTTTGGTCAAATGTGCTCCCCTCTCCAAAAGATTCAGAGCTATGGAGGGACCATATTGTAACCAGGGTGCCTCTTGAGGATTGCTGAAGGGCCACTAAAATGCTGCCTTGGCTCACTGTGTTCAGTGTTCAGCTAGTTCTTCAATGTTCATCTACAATTCAGTAATTGAATCTTACGTTCCAGGCCCAAGCAATCTCCTTTGAGCTCGTGGCGTACAGTACCTGCTTTTACCTGTACTCACTGTTCCCATTACTGTCTTCTGCCTCTTCCCCTTTGAATAAGTTTGATCAGCAAAATCAGACAACAGGCCAATAAAAATGAATATATTTGGCACTGATAACCTGCAAAGGCTGCCTATAAGATTGCTAGGACAACTTTCTTATTCCCAAGTAAAACACTTAGGCCTACTTTTTAAAGATCCTATGTTTTTTGTATTTTTTTTTCAACACTTGTCTGAGTCTTCCATGTCTTCTTGCTTTTAATTATGCTTTGTCCATAGCCAAATCAGCCAGTGGTTTCAAATCTGAGCTGTAATGCTTAAACACAATTTCCCCCCAAGACTAATAACCTTCCCAACTGGGTTGCACTAAGTCTGGTTGCAAGACCGGTTGGTGAACAGCTAAGTTCCTTGAAACAACAAAGTCATCTTGAAATAAGAATGGTTCTCTAGACTTGGGATACAGTAGTGTCACCTCCTCATAAATCATCTTTGTGGACCTGACATATAATCATGTCTTTACATGAGATTTTGTTTTACAAAATCTGAATAATTAAGCTGAAAAAATAGCCAGGTTAATTGTGTCATTAGGGAGAACATAGATAATTTGCCCAGCAAATTGAAGATTTTTTTAAATCAGTGTGAGAATTGCATATAGTTAAAAGAAATTTAATTATGCCTATGCACAACTCTCAGCCAAGCTAAAGAGCTTAATCTCCTTTGAATTATACCAACTTGGAGTTGGCGTTACAAGCCTGTAGCTTGCAGAACTCCAGTCTCTCTTTTTAATCTCTACTCTCCCAGAGAAATGTGTGACTTGGTTCTTGGCATTCAAAGAGCATGCATCCATTGACTGGATCTTTCGTTGAGGAACCAGATGGACTTCCCTTGCCTCGGGTTATCATAGGACAGTTGATAGTTGGATCTAATTGAAAAAAGGCAGTGAAGATCTCTCCATTGAAGTACCTGGCTGTTTATGGCAGAGATAGGCAACCTAGTGCCTCCAGGTAGAATTCCCCTGTGCTGTTACCAAGGTGGCAAGTTGTGGTCAAACATTTAGGTTCTTACCAATCAAAACACCTGGTTGGCGCGGCACTTGCCTATTTGGGTCTTAACAACAATTTGAAGGATGCTAGAAGCCTCTTGAACTCTCATCTTGGGAAGATATTATTTTGAGGATGTGAGAAAAAAATGCCTTTGTCCTTTTTTCTCTTTCCTCCTAGACTTTTTTTTATGAACAACAAAAATCTGCAAGAAAGAAATTAAGGCATATATGTTCTCAATGTCCTTTTTAAATCCACTTTGCTGTTGGCCTGAGTCCAACTCTACCTCTCAATCAATTTAAATCTTCATAATCAGGTTCAAAATCTTATCATCTCTTATAAGAGTTCTTCAGATTATTTCATCAATAAATTTCTAAAGCTATTTTCAAGGGGCACTTCTCTCTTTGCCTTGCTCTGAATATGAAGTACACTGCAGTGTCCCGTTAGTTCATCCAGCAATATTTACTCTTTGGTTCTCAAGATTTTCCCCCCCCTTCGCTTCACAAACTTGCGTATGTGCCCAAAGTACCCTCTCTACTGGCTGTCCCATAAACACATTAATCATCAAGTTGGCTCAAATTCTTTAGGTGTTGCTGTGTCTTGTCTTCTAATGCAGTCCTGGTTTCTCTTCATTTGGTTCCATGGCCTTTGGAAAACAACACACTATTCTATATTTTCCTCTAAAATCAATATTTACATTTTTATATTGTGTTATCATTGGGATGCAGAAATGCCCCTTTCTGCAGTTTTCTTTTTTAAATATCTCCCAGACTCATATTTTGGCTTTTTAAAAGGTTCCTTGTTCTTTAAAAACTCGCGGGTCACTGGTTCAACTCCCGTTTTGGTCATAATGCAAACACTTCCCTGCAGGAGATGCTTTAAAAGTTGCCTCCTCCGCCTCCTCAACTCCCATTTATTTCTTAATTTGTTTCTTGCTCTTGTTGCTGACAGCAGAATTTTGACCTGCTGCAACTGATCTTGGCCTGTATCTTTGTGTCTTATTAAGTATAAATCTCTACAATAAGGCTCTACGAGTTTACCCAACTATGTTGGATAAGCTTAGAGAGACACTAACTGTTACAGAGACTGTATCTGTTTTTCTGTTGAACGCTTTAGAGCAATAAATGGCTGCTGTCAGCACTAGCTGCAAAGCAAAATGAAACCAAGGGGGAAATCTCGGGTTTCGGGGAGGAGGGAGGGGACCAATGAACAACCTGTCCCAAAATGTTGTGTCCCGTGCCATTTGCTCGTTTTCACTTTCTGCTATTGCTCAGTTGCTTTTCTAAATTTGCCAAATGGCATTTAAACAAACAAATGTACGGATATCATGTAATGGAGGTTATGAATTGACTTGGCCATAGTAACTTGATGCAGGTGTTCTGCACAGAACTAAGTCAGATTTTTTTCCCCAGCATTTGTTAGAAAGGCAAAAAAGGGTGTATCTGTGGGCACTGAGCCATGTTTTCTCCATCATTTAATTTTGCATGGAGTGCTGAGCTAATCACTTTATTCCCCTGATCCAAGGTGGTTCGGTAATTTGCACACTAGCACTGAGCTTCCCACAGCCCAAGTCCACCTGAAGCCCTTGTTTGAACCCTTGGTCCGCCCCTAATACTGTTCATCATCCTGTTTTGTGTCACAACACCCTGCTACCTTGATTCACTCTTCGTCGTTGGCTAGGTTTTGGATTTATTACTTTCGAGGACGAACAATCAGTGGACCAGGCTGTCAACATGCATTTTCACGACATCATGGGCAAAAAAGTGTGTAGTTGTAGTTTTATTTTACCTTAAGACAAAGCTGAGTCTTGAGGCAACTAGCAATTTGGCTGGCGAATAGAGACTGGGTTGTAGAGTAGAGGGGGTTAAAAAAAAATAACAATTTGAGTGGGTAAAACCACATTCAGAAACACATTTTATAAGTTAGTTCATTTTGGATTTTTAAATAATGTATGCTACAGCTGCTCATAGGTTCCTTTGGAATGTTTTGTTTTGAGAAGAATCATGGCAGACCAACTTCCATAACAGCTAATATTTGAGTTCAGGCGTCATGAACTTAGTCCAATAAACCAAGGTTTATGAGTCAGAAAAACAAACATTCTATCGGCTCACTCACTTCTCTCTTGCACTTTCGCACCAGACTTTCAGGGTTGATAAACCACATCGTATGTGTGAGAAAGAACAGAAGCCAAAGAGGCAGCAGAATGGTTTATTGGATTGAAATTATCTCATTTGATCTGACCCAGCTTGCTCATCATACCCTGCAGTGCCAATAAAGGAGAATATTTGTAGCTCAGGGTTGAAATAAGGGGTCCTTAGTACTCTGAGCTTGGTTGTTTTCTTGCAGATCTTTCATTGCTCAAACTAGGTAACATCATCGGTACTAATCATTAGCATTGATGATGTTATCTCGTTTGAGCAATGAAAGGTCTGCAAGAAAACAACCAAACTGAGCGCCAAGGATCCCCTCATATCATGCAGTGCTTGGAATTAGATATTCTTCACCACCAAGTACAGAGTGGGAAATACTGAAAAACAGACATGCTTTGTCTGTTTGAAGTATGAAACACTTCAAATAAACTGACATGGAGAAAAGCTACAGTATGTCTCTGAAAACTTTGATTTTAATAATTAAGACCACTTTATTGAGTTACAGGGACGTGGTGGCTCAGTGGCTAAGACGCTGAGCTTGTTGATCAGAAAGGTCGGCGGTTCGAATCCCTAGCGCCGCGTAACGGAGTGGGCTCCCGTTACTTGTCCCAGCTTCTGCCAACCTAGCAGTTCGAAAGCATGTAAAAATGCAAGT
>JANHJO010002198.1:50751-63102 GCA_032468235.1 Pseudoxyrhopus heterurus | reverse complement strand
TGCTCTTTCATTTTAAAAGGACTTGCTAATTTATATTTGTTGGTTTAGTTACGTTTGTAGAATAAAGTTTTTATTTCTCTTTAACTGGTGTTGATCCGGGCGTTTGAAGTGTGGGACAGAACAGCATCCGGCCAGTAAACGCTCAACTCCATTCAGTCGCCCCGACTCCACCCTGATGCAAGGGATTACAGAGTCGTTAAAGAAAAAAAAAATCCTTGATTTTAATTTGAGGGGGTGTCTTTGAAAAGTTCTTGCCAGATGGCATTTCCCTTCGTTTCCCTAGCCTTGGTTTAAGTCAGTAAAATAGCAATGGCACTTAGACTTATATACCACTTCACAGTGCTTTACAGCCCCTCTCTAAGCGGTTTTACAGAGTCAGCCTATGGCCCCCAACAATCTGGGTCCTCATTTTACCAACTTCGGAAGGATGGAAAGATGAGTCAACCCTGAAGTCTGGTCAGATTTGAATTGCCAAATTGCAGGCAGTTGGCAGCCAACAGAAGCAGCCTGCAGTACTGCACTTCACCACGGCTGGGGAACTTGGACATGAGTTGTACTGTAAAAACTTACCTAGCTTCTCTTCCTCCCTTTAGGCTTTGGGTATGGTGCCCCACCTCCACCACCTGACCAGTTTGCTCCTCCCGGTGTTCCTCCACCACCTGCCACCCCTGGGGCAACGCCACTCGCTTTCCCTCCACCTCCACCACCATCTCAGCCAACTCAGGACATGAACAAGCCTCCAACTGCCCAACCAGATTTCCCCTATAACCAGTTTGGTAAGTGACAGTTCCAAGAGCTGTGGCCCTTTCTCCGGGCCCCGGCTTTTCTCCGCTGCTTGTCTTTCTTTCTGCTACCTTTCATTTTGTTTGTAATAATACTGTTGGGAAATAGAATTAGGGGGCAGTATGTGAGTAATGTTGACAAAGGATCTCCCTACACCCTTTGTCACTGTGGTATCAATTTCACATTTTAAAAGTTTGCCAGCTTGAGAAACTTAGGATCATCATTTGTCAAGGTAACTGATCCCTGGGATCCAGACCGGATAACCATGTCCTGTGAATATGTTGCCCATTCATGGGAAGGGACTAGTAGAGGGTAGTCATTTGCCATTTAAAGTTGTAGCTATTGTTGCTGCCTTGAGGAATAACGGGTTGGTATGGGGGTGGCAGAAAAACAAAAGTTGAAAGGGATCTTGGAGGACTTCTAGTCCAACCCCCGGCACAGGGGCAGTGGCAGTAGTTTTGAATCTAGGTCAATGTGAATTTATCACAAGTAACAAGTTCCATCTTTCTTGAACTAAAGGGTACTTAAAAATCATCTGAAAAAAATCGGATTTGGAAAAGTAAGTTGTACAATGCATAAGTGTATAGTTCTTTATGGAAATGTTAGTTGCAAAAAATTGTATGTACATGAATACACAATTCTTTCAGGAAGATATTTGCAATTTTCAACATTCAAAACTGTATGAAGTTACAGATGTTACATTTTAAATTAAATAGCACAGTTTCACCACTGGTCGGAGTTATTCTTGTTTAGTAACCTTAGCGCTGCTTTTTAGTTAATAACTAATTGTAATAAGTCCTAATATTTTAGCAGATATTCCATGAAGATTCTTCTCTTGCCTTCTTAGATCCAGGCTGACTTCCTTCTGGGATTGCAGGGATTCCATCTACTTATGAAAAAAAAAATTCTCCTCCCATCTAGCAGAAATTATTTTATAATAAGGACTAAGGCTATGTTAGAAGCAAGGTACACATAGTCCTCGATTTACGACAGCATTTGGGACTAGAATTTCTGTCGCTAAGCAGTGCAGTCATCAAAAGCAATCACTTAGCAACAGCAATCCCTGCAGTCCCGGTTGCCATCATTAACTGAATCCCACAGTTGTTAGGTGAGGCAACTTCCTGAGGGTTTCTCTCAACCAAGTCCATGGAGAAGCCAGCAGGAATTGGCAAGTCTCAGATGGCTGGCATGCAGGATGGTAGGCAGGTAAGTAGATGCTGCTGAGTTGGGAAGAGAGGAAATGCATAAAGGAAGTGCAGTGAGGACGCACAGGGGTGTGAGGTACAGTGAGGGTGCATGGAAGTGGGAAGGAGTTGCAGTGGAGTACGAGGGAGGTGTACAACAAAGCATGGGGAACAGAATGGGACAACTCGCCTCGGCCAACTCACCACGGGACAATTTAATAATGAAATGTAAATTATTTTTAAAAAAAATTATTTTATTTTTCCTCATACACTTTTCATTTTGTCCCTCCTTTTGCACCCTTTAATGTTTCTGTTCTATCATTTACTGATATTAGTGTAACTCTTGTCCCTTGGCGAGTTGTCAGAGGCAAGTTGTTCCGTGACGAGTTGGCCGTGGCAAGTTGTCATAGACCCCTCGGGGAGGGTGTTCAGGTACCAGGTGCAAAAGCAGTAGCACAAGTACCAGGCACAAACACAGAAGGGCTGAGGAAGGGTGGATGTGTGGGGAAGAGTTACCCCATCCGGCCAGGATGTGTGTGTCACAAATGGTGATTATGTGATCATGGGGCATTACAACTGATCATAAATGCAAGCTGGTTGCCAGGTGCCTAGATCGTAACCATGTTAGTGCAGCAGTGCTTGGATGACTGAAATGCGGAGGTCCAGTCATAACAACCATTCCTTCAGCGCCGTTGTAATTTCAAACAGTCGCTGAACGAATAGTTGTAACTCGAGGACTATCTGTAAAGCTGTTATTAGCTGGATGTGAAATGCTCATCACTTGATCTTCATAGATCAGCTAGTTACAATTGAACTAATTTGGCCCTGAATGCAATTCCCCCTTTCCCCCCCTGCTACAGTTTAACACATGCATATCCTCCAGAGTTCATTTTCTTGATGATTCACAATTTTTCTTTCTTTGCCTTGATGACGCAACTGACAGATGTGCTGCTCCCCATTTTTAGGTTTCTGGGGAAATCAAGAAAACTCCTGCAATGATTGTGACTCTCTTCTTCTTTTTCCTTCCCCAAGCATTATTCCTGAATATTATGTTCTGTATTCTTCAATATGGCATTTCTGATATTAGGATTCTTAAAATCTCCCTTACCTTTAGTGTAACATAGAAAAACCATGTCATCCAAACCTGATTGTGCTCTTCCAATTCTAAAATCCTTTTATTTCTCAGCAAAACCCACTCTTCCAGCCAAACTAAGTTGCAGGCTGTGAAATACAATTTCAAATCAGGCAATTCCAGTCCTCCTTGTTCCTTCGCATCCTGAAATATTTCATATTTAACCCACTTCTTTCCTCTTCCATACAAACTTAGAAATATCTTTCTGCCTTTGTTTAAATGGTACCTCAGGTGTCAAAATAGATATTGTTTGAAACAAACAAAAAAAATCATCCTTAGCAAAATATTCATTCCAGTGACAATTGTGATTTCTCCCACTTAACATGTCCTCCTTAATTTTACCCCGTGTCATAACATAATTCTGATACAACATGCAATTCATATTAGTCATAGTGATAGCCAGTTTTTTAATTTTTTTCTCCATCTTAAAATCATTTCCCCATCAATTCCATTTGCTTTTGGATGTTTATATTCTTCATTAATATCTCTTTTGTTCTAATTTTAAAGACAGCTATTTAAGTTAAGAGTGGTACTTGCGTTATTTAAAGAGATTTTTCCTTTTATCAAATGGCTTAGAAATCTTTTGACTTTTGAGCAGAGGGAGGCCAAGAATGAATGAACGTTTGGAATGAAAAAAGAAAAGATGAATGAAAGTGTCCTCCATCTCCCATCAGGAAGCCTTCTTCGTTTGAGCATTGCCTAGAAGTGCCTTATTGAAATTGTCTGCACATAATGGATGGTGCATGTGGAATTCATGTTTTGACACCTGTTTTTATGTCAGACAGATCAAAGCAGTAAAAATGTACACTATTTAAATATTCTACTGGGCAGATTCTTATATTAAGGAAATTATCAAAGTGTTTTTCAGTTATATTAGGGGTCCCTAACCCTCAGTCTGTGGACCTGTATCGGTCCGCAGGTTGTTGTGAACCGGTCCGCACAAGTGGCGGGCAAGTACACAAAGCTTCATTCGTGCATGCGCAGGATCTAGGTTGCACGTGTGAAAAAAAGCCCTCCCTGCACCAGCGGTCCGTGGAGCCAGAAAGGTTGGGAACCACTGAGTTATACTCAAGGAATATTGTTGAGGGGCAGATGGCCTATTGCCAGAGCTAACTGAATTGTTATGATAAGCACAATATCTCATGCTATGTTGCACAATCCTTAGGTCATCCTTGCCAGAATTAAATTTAAGAGGACAGAATTTGAATAGTCAGACTAAGTTAGGAAGAGATATTTGTTATATTTTAACAAGCTCATATTAACACACACACACACACCTTTTATTATTATGTGGAATATTTTCTTAATATTTTGACATGAGTTTTGCATAAAGTCTATCATCCAATTAAATCACTAATTTTTCAAGAGAGGAACCTGAGAGAATGAAAGACGGGGAGAAATATAGTGAGATTATGGATCTTGTTATATTCTTTAATATACCTCCTCTTAACAAAAAATTTATAGATCTCAGTATAGCGAAGTATTCTGTGAAATGTATGAATCCAGAACTTGATAAGATCCCTACCGAACTTAACAGCTCAGCAAAAATTATGCGTTTAAGATTAAATAAGTCTTTTTTTTCCATGTATATGTCTACACAAATACGTAAGCAATATAACCAAAGGGTGGGGTGTTTTTTTTTCCTGTTTTGCATGTTACCATTTCAAAATACATAGCTGTTTCTAAGATACTTGCAGTAGTGGGGTCTGTAGTTATGGCTAAAAAAAAAAAGAGAGAGAGAGACTCTGGCACTAGTCCAGACTCTTCAGCACCAATCTCAAATGCAAAAGTGATCCTAAGTTTGCAAAACGGGTAAGTCGTCCTTGCCGCCTTTCCAAGAGAATTGTAGCTTTTGTGCAGGGCTCTCTTGGGGGTTTAGTCACCCTGGTTTCCATTTTTTACCAGGGCTGGGTACCTATTCTCAAGAACCTTCAGGCTTCGGGCCAATACTTTGTTTTCACACTTATGGTCAGGCTGAGAAGTGAATTACCGTAGGTAGGTGGAGCCTATTTACACCAAATCCTCTTACTTGTAATCTCTTGTGGGGAATGGGGTGGCGGGAGACAAGTAACCTTTGTTTTTCATTGCAGGGGTGTAATCTCTTTCAATGTATGGAGAGGGTAAGGCATTCTTTCCACTGAAAAATTCCTTCAAGGAGTCATTCATCTCACCCAAGCTTGATTTGCTACCATACACAAATAGTTTGCTGAATTACTTATTTAATACCCAAAAAAAATCTGCCGTGTTTCACACAAACACTGTTGTGCACATCTGCTCTGGGGTTTAGGTGTGGTGACTTTCTGCTCTTGTTATGTACGCTTCTTAAAATTGGCTAAAGAGGATTTTCTCTTGGGGGGGGGGTAGGTGAAATACCAAGGTTTGTGGATCGCCTCAATTTTAGAAAAATGTATTGATGATAATGAGCTGGATCACAGATTTACACATTTGAGTGTGCGTTGTGTGTGGAAGGAGACTCTCACTCTTCCCACCCTTAACTTGGTTGCAAGGGAAAAAAGGTTATTTAAAATAATCATTCACTTTTATGTGACCTGTGATAATATCACCTTCACTGTGGGGCACAGTCCAGATTTTTTTCTTAGAATAAATGCGACAAGTCCAATTTAATGTGCAAGGAATTAAATGAATGAAATGCCTCTGATAAAAGTTCAGTGGAGAAGCTGTATGTGATGTAAGGTTATGGGTCTCAACAAAATAGGCTTGTGAGGGTTTTTTAGTACGAAATTTGCAAAGTTGATTGAGCCAAAAACATGCTGAAGATAAAAAAAATAGCAGAAGAGGGAGAAGTAATACAGGTAGTGTTCGACTTACAACAGTTCACTTAGTTACCGTTGGAGATTACAACGGCACTGAAAAACGTGATTAATGACAATTTTTCACACGATTGTTTGCAGCATCTTCATGGTCACATGATTTGCATTCGGATGCTTGACAAGTGACTCACATTTATGACAGTTGCAATGTCATATGATCCCCTTTTGCAACCTTCTGACAAGGAAAGTCAGTGGGGAAGCCAGACTCACTTAACAACTGTGTTACTAATTTAACAACTGTGGCAAGAAAGGTTATAAAATGGGGCAAAATTCACTTAACCAATGTCTCACTTAGCAACATAAATGTTGGGCTCCATTGTGGTCGTAAGTCAAGGACTACCTGTAATTACCAGAAGTTGTTTTGCAAAAACCTAAAGAGGTGGTTTTAACGTTCTGACAAATTAAAACTTTTAATTTAAACTGGGTTTAAAATAAGTTTAAAAGGCTAAACTTGAATCTTTTCTTACCCCCTTGCAATTTCAGTAACACAAGTTTCACGTTACAGAGCCAGTTGGGTAAAGGGATCAGGTTAGAAATCAAGAGACCATGAGTTCTAAATCCTACCTTAGAACACAGTGACAGCTGGGTGACCTTGGTTGATCCTCTCTCTCAGCCTTAGGAGGAAAAAGGCAAGGAAAAAAATACTTCCCCCAAAACCTTGCCACAAACAGTTCAGGGATTTGTTCAGGCAGTCACCAGGAATCAAAAACTGTCCCAGGTTAACTATTGGAACAAAATTCTAGATACCTTTGTCATTGGCAACCATACATTGAAAAATGAGATTTTTCTAGAAATAGGCATGTCTTCCATCTTAAATTAAATATCAGGGATACTTCAGTCTATTAGTTTACCATTAGTGAATTGCCAGTGCCTTAAAGAAGAGCGTGGATTTTAGATCCTCTTCTTTCTCTCCTCCTCCCCAGTTTTAATTCTTGGTACCTTTGGTTAAACAGGTTTCTCCCACCTGAGAACCAAGCTGATTGAAACTTTTGCAGGCTGCAGTTTTAACGCTGCTGAAGGGAACTGCTTGCCAAACTTGAAGAAGAATCATACAAGTAGTCCTCGACTTACGACTGGTTGCTTAGCGATCATTGGAAGTTACGACAACCTCCCTGGGGTACTCACAACCCAGTTATGACAACTGGGGTGTGGCAGTCATATCACCTCATGTCAGGCGCTTGTCAACCGGCCTGCATTTATGGCCATTTGCTGCATCCCATTGTTTTACAGTGGTTTTGCAAGAAAGGCATTGGCTGGTTTTCAGCAAATCCTGGCCCATAGCAAAACCATTTGTTTGCTTAACAACCACAGCCACTATTAAAAAAATATATCACACAATCAAGTTGGTCACCTGGGTGGTCCAGTTTACGACTGTCACGACATGTGACCGTGATTAGCAGGCTGCATTATGGTTGTAAGTCAAGGACTACATGTAATGTGTAACAGGAGAAGTGAACCGCATATAAAATTCAGTTAATGAAAACACCCAATTATTTGAATGAGGGAGGGAGATCTAAGGTGGTTGGTTTTTTTTTTCCATTTTATTGAAATGATGCAAAAGGCTAGCATTAGTGCAACACTTCTGAATACATTCAGATACAATGAAGTGAAAGTTTTAGAGTTATTTGGTAGATTTGAAGGCTAATTGCATTAAAAGAAGGAACACTGTGCCAACATAGAACTACATGAGACTATCTTGGCTTCTATAGCCTATGTTTGATACAGTTTAAGGAAGGAGCTGCATTGACCCTCTGTTTATTTCAAGATATCTGCCTCCCATGCCTCTTTCTCTGAATTTTCTTAAGAAGGCAAAGGATAGATTTCAAGTTACAAGGAGTCCTCTTCAAGAAGGAATATTTGAAAGAAAGCAAAAAGCGAAGTCTGACGATGTTATTCCAGTTGGCTCAGTTGTGCAAGTTTGCACATAAACAGTCTGTGTGCTGTGGCATTAGAAAGATGAAATTGTACAAAAACGCACTCCTCCCCTTCAGCAAACAAGGAAATTGATGTTCCTATTTATGGGAAATTCCTATCTATGGATTAGGGTACAAGGGAAGGCACTGAAAAAAAAATCTGTGCAATTAACAATTTGAGTAATTGTGAAGGCAGGATGCTAATAGTTGGAGTAGGAGCATAAGTTAGTATTCATGCCCACATCCAGAAGGTCCTAGGATCAGCCCCTGGCACCTCCTGTTGAACAGCATTGATAAAGGAAATGAAGGGAAGAAACATACCTGAAATTCCAAAGACCGAATCTCAGTGCCAGCAAGAACAGACTGGAGTGGGGCTGGATGGACCATGTTCAGATTTGATATAATGCAGCTCCCTGTATTGGAATTCTCAGCTCTGCTTGCTCCTCAATTTCTTCTCTTTTTTTTTAAAGTTGGGTGGGATTTTCAGGAAAAAGACCTGCTTACTGTAAAGAAACAAGCAGCCCAATTCCTACTTCTGTTAGTAACTCCGCAGATTAAGTCAGAATGGTTTTGTTGAGAAGTCTGTTTGCAAAGTAAATCAAGCTGCATCTGCTCCAACATCTTGGGTGATTTGCTGGTTTTGTTCCCCTTAACAAACTACCTTGCAACAAGACTAGGCAGATACCTAGACACGACCAAGAAGTAACTTGGCTGTGGAAAGCATAAAATTGGTGGGTGAACGTTCCTTTTTCCATCCCATTTTCCCTACTCTTCCATACTAAAGTACTGTGCTATTCACAGACCCAGAACTACAAAGTACTACGGTATTAATTAATCAACCAGTGGTATTTATCAGGAAGACCGTACCCATCTCAAGATTGGGTTGGCCCTAACCCTGCCAATTTTTTAGAAAGCCTTGAAAATGCACATTTGTTCCTCGGTGTACAGAAGTGGAAGGGTTGGGGGTTGTGAGTTAATCATTTTGAATTCTTATAGATCAGTGTCTTACTTCGGTGATCATTAAATATATGCTGGGCTTTTTAAATGTCTTATATATATTATATGTGGTTAGTCACCCAGAATCGCTATAATGAGATGAGTGGCCATATCAATTGTATACAGGTAATCCTCGGCTTACAACCATTCATTTATTGATTATTCGAAGTTATCACAGCACTGACAATAGTGATTTAGGACCATTTTTCACACTTAACGACCACTGCAATATCCCCACCGTCACATGATAAAAGTTTGGACCTTTGGCAACTGGCTGATATTTGTGACGGTTGCCGTGTCCCGGGGTCATGTGATCACCTCTTGCAATCTTCTGACAAACTAAATCAACGAGAAGCCAGATTCATTTAACAACCATGTTACTAACTTAACAGCTGCTATGGTTCACTTAATAATTGTGGCAAGAAAGAAAATGGGGCAAAACTCACTTAACCGTCTCACTTAGCAACATACATTTTGGGTTGAGTTGTGATCATAAGTCGAGGAGCACCCGTAAAATAAAACTAGAGGAGAATTTTCTGCAATACCAACACCACCCAACCCTGCTAGTATGACTGGTGGTTAAAGTCGATGGGAACCACAGGTAGTCCTCGACTTACAACAGTTCTCGTAGTGACCCTTCGAAGTTACAACGGCACTGGGGGAAAAAAATCAGAGCTGAAGAAGCTTCTTAGATGAGAAGCAAAAACCAGAAACGTCCAGTTGCCTCTTGAAAAAGTCCAGTTGCCTCTTGCACCTTTGGGACAACCATGATCTGGATGACCGAGAATCTCCATTAAACATTTGGCACTGAAAAAAGTGACTCGTGACCATTTTCCAGACTTATGACTGTTGCAGCATCCCTGTGGTCACGTGATTTACATTTGGATGCTTGACAACTAACTCACACTTAACGACGGCTGCAGTGTCCCTGGGTCGTGTTGATCCCCTTTTGCAACCTTCTGACAAACTAAGCCAGTGGGGAAACCAGATTCCCTTAACAACTGGGTTACTAATTTAACAACTGCAGTGATTCACTTAACAAATTTCTCACCTAAGCAGCATAAATTTTGGGCTCTGTTGTGGTTGTAAGTTGAGGACTACCTGTATAATCTGGAGATCCCCCCCGATGTTTCCTTCCTTTGGTTTAAGAGTTTATTTATTCTGGTTTGTCTAGAGTTCAATTGCTGACTGTTGGTAGGGTTCCATCTCTTGACTTTTCATCAACCCTCTCCTTTTATTTTCTCCCTTCCTTCCAGGATATGGACAAGACTTGAGTGGCTTTGGACAAGGCTTTGCCGACCCCAGCCAACAGCCCCCCTCCTATGGAGGCCCTTCAGTACCACCCTCAAGTGGGCCGCCCGCAGGGGGCAGTGGTTTTGGCCGTGGACAGAACCATAACGTTCAAGGTTTTCACCCCTACCGACGCTAGCGTGCCCACCTAGAAATCAGGGAGTTCTGTCCAGAGCAGGATATCTGGTATCAGCTGAAACCCAGGAAGCCCAGACTTATGAACTTGTGACAATCACCTACTTTACCAGAGGGGGAGGGGGGACCACAACTGTAACATCTTTTTGGAGGGGTGTTGGGGGAGGAAGAGGAGGCAGCTTTTGAAAGCAAAGTTGACTGTGGTGTTTGGACTGCATTTTTTTTTAAAACAAAAATCTTTTCTTTAACCCATCAGCATAAAATAAAGAGTGTCACTGGTTCAAATTACAGGGTTTTAAAAATGTCTTCAGCTTTAATTAAAAAAAAAATCTTCAGGTTTCTTTATTTTTGTTGAAAATTTATTTTTTTTTCCTGAGCCTTTGTTTTACCATATATTGTAAACTTTATGTTCAAAAGAAGAAGAAAAATATATACATTTACAGATTGTGAGATTTTTAAGAGAAATTTTCTACTATGTATGCAGGCTTATTTTTTAATTTAAAAGAAAAAAAAAACAGGGTTTCCATTAGCACTGCTTAGAGGGTCGAGTTTTGAACCTCCTTTTGTTAATGTGGTTGGTCCAGAAACTGGGAGTTATTAAAAAAGAAAAAAGAAAAAAAGAAAAAGTGGGAAGTGGAAATAGGAAAGGAATTTTAAGTATGTCCGTTTGTCATTTTGTTACTGGTTTTGGATCTGATTAAAAAGTCCAGGAGCAGAGTTGTTTGAAAGGGGTCACCGTATCACTTCTTGAAGCACAGCATTTCAATTGAGGCTTCGTGTTCTTAAAAAAAAAATTCTTTGGGGATATGAGTTTCTTTAAGGGGGTTAATGGAAGCCTTGCGAAGATGTAGATTTCCCTCAGGCAAAAAAAAAAAAAAAATGGGGGTGCATTTTGCACTAACCAGCGATTTCCCCTGGTTTGAATAAAGAAAAGTACATTTGGATTAGAAATGCAAACTTGTCTCCACTTTTTTCTTTTTTTACAAAAAAAAAATGCTTGAATTTCTCGTAGGACCTTCTGAGCTGCAAGCTACTTTTGGGATTGTGTTGGTGATCAAAAGCCATTTTCTTATTTCTCTCTTCTGCCACCTGACAGGTTTGTGCTGTATGATTCATTGAAGCTCACATGCCTGTCAGCTACTTGCCCAAAATGATTCCTGCTCAGTGCTGCACACAAAGAACAAAACATAACCAGAGAAACCTGGTATCAAAAAAGGCTATTTCTGATATCCCAAATGTCCTTCAGGCTTGAGGCCACATGGCAACTTTTAAATCCTCCAATTCTTAACTTTTTCAAAATACAGCCATTTCTGCCATAAGTGTGAAATGGCCCTCATTGCTGACTCCATCTTGTTTCTGATGAAATATAAAGGAAGTGCTTGAATTCCCCTTTTCATGCAATCACAGCATGTCAATCACCAGCACATAATTGGCTTGTGTTGCGTGTTAAAAGGATTTGCTATAAGGGAGAAAATTCCTAATTTATCAGTAGGATCTGCAGGTAGATGCACTCATGTCTTATCTTTGCAAACTTAATGGGTTTATTATTTATATATTGTCCAATTCCAAGAACTCCCAGCAAATTTACATTGTCAGAATATCAATTACTTCAAAGGGACAAAGCCACCAACCTTATTTAGTGTCCCTAGTCCAAAACAACTGTTTATTACAGATTTTTAAAACCTGTGACTATGAACCACTAGGAAGGAGAGCATTATCTGAACCTCAGCTATTCCAAAAAGATGGGAGGTTGATAGAAAATATCGTCTCTTGCTCCAAGCCCCTAGGAGTCAAGCTATAAAGCCCCTCACCCCCATGTTAAAAATCACATTGAATTGTATTGTTAAAATCTATTGGCAGTCAGTGCAGTCCTCACACAACTAGTGTTATTTTTTTTACCCTCTAGCAAGTGAGCAGCTGCATTTTGCTCTGTTGGCAGTTTCTGAATAGTAACTACCCAAGAAGAGTGCACTGAAGGTGTGGGTTACTTTTGCCCAGGTGTCCCATTACGGAGCTGTGGTGGCTCAAGTGGTTAGAACACAGTACTGCAGATCAGCAGTTTGGCTGATCGAATCCCACCAGCTCCA
>JANHJO010002198.1:0-11443 GCA_032468235.1 Pseudoxyrhopus heterurus | reverse complement strand
GTAAGTCGAGGACTAACTGTATTAAAAATGGCAGACGGCATTCTCCTTTCTCCAGGCAACAGACTGCTGACGCTGCCCAATTCTTTCAGAAACCGGAGAAGTTGTGTGTTTTTAATATACAGCTTGTTCCTGAAAGCATCGGATGGCTTCAACAACACTTAGTTCATCTTGAGGAAGGACAACATGATCCGCCATTTTTAGTAACAGACAGTCCATTTGTACATACAAATTTGGATTAAAGCCAAAGTTAGCAACCGGATTTCTCCTTAACTTCGTTTAAAGCTGCCAACTCAGCAGAAGTTAAGTGCTTGCCCTGTGTTCCTAACAATAGTGTAATCTGATTAAAAAAAAAAAAAAATGAGGTGAACTTTTAACATTGTGGTAGGATAAATTTTGTAATTTATCTACAAAAGTTGGCAGACCATGGGATTTGAGACTGATTACAAAAATAGAGGTATTTTTAGGCTTCATCCTGTTCAGTCTTTAAAACAAACTTTTTTTCCAGCTCAGGAAACAATTTCTAATCCTGACAAAAAAGTTTGGACTTCCCTAAAATGCAAGCAAAGGAAATGGAAAATGAAACTACCATAATGTAATCGGAGGAAGGCCCAAAGCATGACATTAAAACACACACACACACACACAAAAACCCTCAGCACTAGAAAATATACCATATGTATGCATGCCTACCTTACATGCATTTGATTTAAGGGCAAGATCCACTAAATGAAATCAGGCTTTTTTTTCTAGGCAAACACAGATAGACAGGCCCTGTTTAAAAACTGGTAAGTTTTACTGCAGGGAGAATTTTCCAGGATATAGGGGAAAAAATGGTTGCAACCTTCTGTGCATGCTTCACTGAGGGAAAAAGATGGATTGAAAACAGGATGGCTACTTGCCAAACAGCCATACGTTGACTCAATCTCCAAGGCCATCGTCCTAGGCAAAGGGCACTGAAGCTACACAGCAATTGCGCTAAAACATAACAACACCAAGAAAGTCTGTTCAAAGTCCCAGCCAGCTGAATTCTCTTTCATTCCACCCACTCAATATTTTTTTTTTAAAATTGCCAATCAACATTCCATGGTTATTTGAGCATGCTCAGGCATCTCTGCTTTAAAAGTTGCCTGCCCTGTTTTGTTTTTATTGTATTTATTAGTTTTAAAGAAGTTTTGATTTTAATGCTTTCAATACGAGGGACATTTTTCTCCTCAGTGACCCTGTTTGAAGAAGGAGCAAGGCTTAAAATCCACACTTGTACTGTATATCCGATGCAGCACATATGCTGCTTAAGTAAGAATCTTTATGTGAAGACATTAAAAATAGCATCATCCTTGCAGGTCCCTTTCACAAAGCTTGGTTTGTTAGGATTGTTATGCTGCAGTTTTATGCTGCATCTGCTGACAGGATCGATTTGAAAAGCCAGCAAGCAATAATCTGCCTGACACTTATTTGCTTCCAAATAGGCAGGAAATTATGCAATGCCTGCTTTAAAAAAACAAAAAAAACAAAGGAGATACATACAGTGTGGTTTGGTTGCTGAAGAAAAGTACCATATAACTGATTTATTGCTGCGGCTAAAGATTCAACAAGTCTTAGCTGCGGAAATGCAATGATCGCCCCAAATTAAATTTAAAAGAGGGAAGAGAAAAACAGCAGCGTAAAGAGTGTGAACATTTTTTGCACCATCTTAAAGGACAGAGAAATTCTTAGCATGTTGACTTCAGAGAAAACCTCTAGGTTTAAAGCCCTCTCCATATGCAAGTCTTCTGCACAAATTATTCTTAATTCTGAATTTACTTTCCACTTTTGTTCAGTCTGATCCAGATTGCTTTCACTATCCCTCTGATGCCATTATCTACCTGATGCTCTTCTCTTTTAAACTTAAGTTTTCATCTCTCACACACACACAAACACCCCTCCATATATGGGAAAGTTTATAGATCTCGAAAAGAAATGAACAGCCTTAGGGAATCAAACTTTGGCCGTTTTCAAAAGATTTCACTTCAAAAAGTTCCCAAAGGAGCCAAATTTAAGAAATTTCCAACAATATAACAAAACAATCTGCGCAATATGGAAAACTCCCCCCCCTTTTTTTTTTGGGTGGGTGGGCGAGTGCAAGACTTAAAATAAAAGCATCCCTTTGGACAAACTTACTTCTAAGAAAAGTTTTGGCTCTCAAGTTTGAAGAGAAAGATGAACCCTTTGTGAGTCGCAAGTTCTTCGGAATCCCTTGCGGGCCAGGATCCAACACCTAGCCAGGATTAGGCCAGCAAACTGCGGATTAAAGTTGAACATATATATATAAAAAAAATTCAATCACGTATTTTTCTTCCTGGGGTTCGCTCTCGCTCGCTCACTCGTCCCCATTAGGATTGAGCATGTGCTCAAAGAGGATTCTGGGAGATGTAGTTTTGTGTCAATAAAGGTTTAGCTTTCCAAAGTAAAAGTACCGGTATATCCGCCTACAAATTTGAAAAAGGAGAGTTTGCCTAGCTTTCATAACGGGATGATCCCGATTTCTGTGTTATTCAGAAGTCTGCAATTTCTTCACCAAGTCACAAAAAGGTAGCTTTTTTAAAAAAAAAAATGCATTTTCCCCCCAAAATGAATTTAGTTGTTGCAGAGTTGAGTCTATTTCCTTTTCAACCTAAAGAATTGGTTTCCTACAAACCAGACGTTGCCATCCCGTTTGCTGATGTAATGCAAAACCTTGCTCATGTTTCACCTGTTTTCTTTGTCAAACGAAGCATAGCCTGGAACAGCATGTGTCTGCTGATCAGGTTGCCTTTTGAAGTTGAGGATTGAATTGCCTTTAAAAATCTATGATGCTGTTTCCACTTTTTGTCACAGATCCAGAATAAATAAAATTAGATTCCAGATAAGCTGCTGGTCTCTGGCAACTTGTTTGTGTTAGGGTATACCCTAACTCTACAATATTTTACTTATTTTATTTATTAAATTTATTGGCTGCCTATCTTATCAGGGGGAACTCTGGGTGGCTTATAATATAGCTGTTCGCTGCGGAATGTAATGTAGTACAAAGCAAAATTTCTCTCATCTTCTTAGTCCAGACTTCCATTTTTTAGGGAGTTACAACAGGCAAGGAAGGAAGGAAGGAAGGAAGGAAGGAGAGAGAGGGAGAGAGGGAGAGAGGGAGAGAGGGAGAGAAAGATAAGTTCAGTCAAATAGCCAATTTTCTGTCATAGAGCTTTGCCTTTTGATCAGGGATTCTGGGAATTTATTTTTTGCTTAGAATACAAAGCAGAGAAAAAAAAAATCTGCTGGGCCACACCAATTTTAAAAACAAAATAAGACTAACTCTGAGCATGGACAGGAGGTTTCTTTTTTTAAATCATTTAAACTCAAATATCATCTTATTTAAGAATCAGTTCCCAGATTGAAAAAGATTCGGGAAGCCATACATGAAGAACAAGCTTTTAGATCCTCATCCTTGGTGAAGTGAAGAACCCTTGTGCCAGATCATAGGTAGATGGATTCATTACAGGTAGTCCTCATCTGACAACCATTTGCTTAGCAACTGCTTGAAGTCACAATGGCACTGAATAAAGTGACTATTATTGGTAGTCACGTGTATGACTGTCATAGCATCACCAAGATCACATGATCAAACTTCAGACACTTGGCAACTGGCATGTATTTATGACAGTTGCTTCATTTTGGGATCATCTGTGACTGGAGATACAGGTAGTCCTTGAGTTATGACCACATTTGAGCCCAAAATTTATGTTGCTAAGTGAAAAATTTGTGATCTCCACCAATTCTTTGTCTTTTATTCTACTATCTCCTGGTATTGCCACATCAATTTTCCACACTTTTATCTTTTAAGCCACCGTTAAAGCTTGTGTGTTATGTGCCAACACTCTATCAGTTTATATTTGGAAATCCCACAATATTTTAACCATTCTGGACTAATTTTCAACTCTATGTTCCCACAGAGTTGCTATAGTTATTCATGGCAGAGTCAGCCAGATATCCAAACTGTATTTGGCATTTTTTTCTACCTATTAGCTATTTTTATTTTTTTTAAAGTCCCCGCAGCCAAAGGAAATTAAAAAAATTCCCTTCCTTGTCCCCTTTTCTGGAAAGATACAGAGAGTCCTCAAATTATGACCATAATTGAGTCCAAAATTTATGTTGCTAAATGAAACATTTGTTAAGTGAGTTTGCCCCATTTTACAACTTTTCTTGCCAAATTGTTAAGTGTATCATTGCCTTTGTTAAGTTAGTAACACGATTATTAAGTGAATCTGGCTTCCTAACTGACTTTGCTTGTCAGAACTTCACAAAAGCTGATCATAAGACCCCAGGACACTGCAGTCGTCATAAATATGAAACAATTCCCAAGCATCTGAATTTTGATCATGTGACCATAGGGAGGCTCCAACGGTCATAAGTGTGAAAAACAATGATAATCCACTTTTTTCAGAGCCATGATAACTTTGAATAGGCACTAAATGAACTGTTGTAAGTCGAGGACTACCTGTATTGACTACCCATTAGGGTTCAGGCACCTCTTTGCTTCTGGAGTTTAGCTTGAATAGTTTTGGCTTTTCCTTTTTCCAGCTTGTCTTAAGAGATATAATCTTGATGATGGTTGTTGTCAGCATTTTTGTCTGTTCTGTAATCATGGCTTGTTCCAGTTGCTCCTTGAGGTTATCTAAAGGGTGCCTATTTGTGTAGCCTGCGGTGAGCATCCCTCATAATTAGCCATATCATTTTTCAGGTACTTTGTTGAACTATTTTCCATCCAGTTCTGCAATTTAATGGAGATTTACGGTATGTCTGACAGTGGTGAGCAGTGCCCAAATGCATAGGCATTTATGCAGGAAGAATAGTATCTTTGGTAGAAATTTGCCATGGGAATTCTGGGAGTTAAAGTCCACGCATCTTAATGTGGCCAAGGTTGAGAAACACTTCTATCATTCTGTCATTCTTAGATTGTAATTTTTACCAATTTTCAGTCATAGAAACATAGAAAACCGATGGTTGAAAAAGACCCAGTAGTTCATCAAGTCTGCCTTTTGAATGTTTTTTTTTTTAATTAATTGTTCTTAATTATTTTGATGTTTATTTTATTTTATTTTTTATTTTTGTCAGATGTGGACATGTGTTTATCCCAAGCAGGTTACCGGTAAAACTCAAATGTTTAAATTCCAAAGCCACCTGAAGGCCAGACAAGAAGCGATGGATGGAAACGAATCAAGGAGAGATCAACCTAGAACTAAGGAGAAATTTCCTGACAGAACAATTAATAATTAATCAGTGGAATAACTTACCTCTAGAAGTTCTTCAACATCGGAGATTTTTAAGAAGAGATTGGACAACCATCTGTGTGAAATAGTATAAGGTTTCCTGCTTGAGCAGGGGGGTCAGACTAGAAGACCTTTGAGGTCCCTTCCAACTCCGTTATTCTGTTATTCGGTTACTCGTGACTGACTCACAACCTCCCTGGGGAGTTGGTTCCAAAGTTCCCCAGTCCTCTTTCTGTGAAGGAATACTTTCTAACATTACTTTTGAACTTTCCTCTTTCAGTTTGAGGTTGTTATGCTCCTGTGTTCTTCATTTTTGCTTAATGTTGAAAATGCTGCCTTCTAGAACCTTATTCTCACCCTTAATATATTATAAAGTCCTACTGATTACGAGATATGTAGACTGTAATTCAATAGCATTTGCCAGCCAACATAATTTTTAAAACCAGTCATCTTAAATGAGTGGGTTCTTACCTAAAAAAAAATGTCCAGGTGTGTAGACGTCAACCCATAAATTATTCTTTGCTGACTGGGGGGACTGGAAATTCCACATATTTGAAAGTTGTCCAAGTTCCCTAGGACTGAATTGTAAGTACTCCAGTACAGGACACTACAGTTTATTTACAATCATTGACACGTCAGATGTGGCATGCTCAAAAACCACAGAAAAATAGCAGTGTAGTTATTTTTGTAGTGGAGAGGAATTAATTCGAGCTGTATCTTTGTGCAGGATTGAACTGCACACTAAATCTCTCTTGGAACACAGAGATTCTATTTTAAACTCATCTAAGATATAGTGAACTTTTAAAAAATAATGTACAGATAGACTATCATGAAAAATCAGAATATTTTATGATAGGGAAGGAAAAGAGCAGCATCAGTAACCTGTTCTCCCAGTTGCAGCATATCAGAATCCAAGAGAATATAGACATTTTTCTGAGCAAATCTGCAAAATGCTATCAAGATTGGGCTTCTGGGACTGGGCCCAGCTGACGAAGCGGGTTGGGGATGATGGGAGTGTCTTCCATTTGGACGTCAACTATAATGAACATCTCACAATATTTCATAAGTGCAGGATTCTGTGGGGATTTTTCCCTGGAAGAAACCTATTGCAGCCTATGAAATATTTGTCCAAAAAAACCGATCTTGGGACGCAGCAACGTTTGAGGCGGGCGCCCGGTTGGGGAAGGAAGATGTTAAGCCGTCATTGTAATCAGCGCTCGGCGAAACGGGGGGAGGAGGCAGACAAACTACGTTTCCCAGAATGCTCTCTGTTTCTGCGCCGACTCCGTGCGTCTGAAGCCTCCAGACACAGCAAGCGGGTAGCTTTCGAGGTCGCATGGCTTTGGTTGGGTTGCAGCTGCGAGCTGCTGTCTGCTCCTCGTTCTCCAGCCTTTCGTGGTCGCGGCTGACGGTCAGAAACTATGCTGCCAAAAAACCGGGTAAGCCAGACTGGAAGGGTCCTCCATGGTCGGATGGGGGGTATTCTAAGAAGAGCCTTGAACCTCTGGACAACCATTTGTCTGACATGGTATAGGGTTTCCTGCCTGAGCAGAGGGTTGGACTAGAAGACCTCCAAGGTCCCTTCCAACTCTGTTATTCTGTTAAGACAATGCATAAGTGGTGGAAACAGAGATAGTTGCCAACATACTGGATTATTTTATCATTTTGAATCCTGAATCTATCAGCATCCGTAATAGTCTTTTTATCGTGCTCTGTGATGTTTCTTTCCGATGGGAAGAAAATGCTCTCTGTGTGTGTATTCTAAGGGGAAAGAATGCATTCCACCCATTCAAATGAAGTTCTCATCTTGATCAAAAGAAGAAAGGAAAGAAGAAATATTTCATTCATTGTAAAGTCAAGGAAGAGACGGCTGTAAGATTAGCCTTGGGGCAAAGGAAAGTAACTTGCATGACAAGGCAGCTTCAATGGTTAATTATTAGGTCACCAGCGGTGATTCCACAAAGCAAAAAATTGCAAGCTGGAGAATTGATCTGTTGACCCCTGGATGGCAATATGTTCATATGAATTCCACATGAAATGTCGCAATTTCATTCTACCTTGTTTTAGGAGTTCCGCAGTTTAAGAAGGAAATTAGTAAACTGGACATACCCAAAGAAAGGAAGACCAAGATAGTGAGGGAAATCCTTAAACCAAAAGAAATAGTGGAAAATACAGGTAGTCCTCAATTTACAGTAATTCATTTAGTTACAATGGCATTTAAAAAGTGACTTATGACTGTTTTTCACACTTATGACCATTGCAGCATCCTCGCAGTCAAGTGATCAAAATTCAGACTCTTGGAAACTGGCATGTACTTTTGACTGTTGCACTGTCCCCGGGTCATGTAATCACCATTTGCAACCTTCCCAGACGGTTTCCAAAAAGCAAAGCCAATGAGGAAATCAGATTTACTTAATGACCGTATGATTCACTTAACAACAACAGCGATTCGCTGAATGACTGTGGCCAAAAGGTTGTAACATGGGGAAATCTCACTTAACAACTGACTTGCTTAGCAACGGAAATTTTGTGCTCAATTGTGATCAAACGTCGAGGACTACCTAAACTGAATTTTTCTGGCTCAGATCAAGAGGAAATACGACAAGAGCCTTAAATATTTGTTGGGATGTCAGATGATGATCATCTTTTCCTTCTAGCTCAGACTGACAGGTTAGAAAGCTCAGAGAAACAGGTTTCACTACTAGACCAATAAGTAAAATTCCTTTTTGTGTGTGTGTGAACTTGTGAGATAGGTTCTCCTTCATTGCAGATATCTGACGCAACTTACAGACTTGTGGCAGACGTCTTAACATCGTTACATAAGGATGCATTTGTGGACGTGGATGTCATTGTGGCTTCTACAAATTGAAGATTCAAGGTAGTCATTTGCTAAAGTTGCGAGGATGATTGGATGAATAAAATCTGCTACCTTTCCATTGTAACTACATGTAGTTCTCCTTATAACCATGTGACTTTGGAACGCAAGGATCCACATCTTAAACAAAACTGGGAGAGTGCTGCATGGAGTATGCTGGTTTGTAGAAAGAACATGTACAATGCAAATAAACCAATTTGATATATCAAGCCCCATCTCTAATGAAACCGGGGGTCTTTTTTTCAGCTACTAGTAATTTTCAAGGGCTTGAATTCCACCTTTATATCTTTAAAAGCAAAATACCCCTTCTCTGTAAATACCCAACATTAATTTTCACTGAGTTATCACAGAACATAGAATCACAGGGCTGGAAGGGATCTCAGAGGTCTTCTAGTCCAACCCCTGCCCAAGGCAGGAGACATTAATACCATCCCAATCCAATGGTTGTCTAGTCTACTTTTGAAAACCTCCAGTGCATCCAGCGATACAATCAATATGGCCATCCATCTGACAAAAAAGTGATTCTGGGTGGTATACAATGCAACTACAAAACAGTAATAAATATATATATATTTTACAAAAAATTACAATCCATAAAATTTAAAAATTGTGGTTGAACACTATGAGAGGATAAGAGGAGTCAACAACAATGGGGGCACCTCAGTCCGTCTCTGGTTCCTTGGCTCCCTCATGCCTGATGACATAACCAAGTTTTGAGGGACTTCCAGAACGTTCTTTCTTGTTAGGGGTGGGCTCCTTTCTATTTTTAGATCTTTAATGGTTTGCTGTTTAATGGCTCCCTCAGGCCTGATGACATAACCAAGTTTTGAAGGGCTTCCAGAATGTTCTTTCTTGTTAGGGATGGGCTCCTTTCTATTTAGTTCTCTTTTTCAACCCTTTGCATGAGGGTGAAACTTAAAACAAGCAAGAAGGCAGTTGTGCATCACAGTCAAAAAACCCATTTCTTTGTGTTACTCAAAACATGGGCAGTTAAAATTAGGATATCTATAACAACTTTTAATTTGAAAGGGGCACAAAGCGAACTGAAATAGGTTGGCAATGAATGTCTGGATTCCGGGTTTTGGTGGCTGAAGGAGGAAAAAGCCAGATTTGCTTAAACACACTTTATGGTTTGATCACAATCTGGAGTTCGGACATAAATCTGTAACCCTCTGGTCTGCGGTCCATATATATCTGTATATCTGTGTTTGTGTTTGCATGTTGCCCATCTTTGTGAAATGTTACCGGTAGATATCAAACTCTAAACAAGGTAGAAAAGAATAATCCAAAGTTATGGGATTGAAATATGTGAAATTGAAAGCTACTCTTTTTGAAGAAAAAAGAAAGAAATTTGTCAACATTCATACCGTATGTGTGCGTATTCAGTAAGATTTACCGTACTCACTATTATTAAAACAGCATCAAACTGAGTGTTTAAAGTAAACCCTTTAAGTGAATCAGTTATTTTAAAAAATCCTTTACAATTAACATTTTCTCTCCACAAGACAATATTTTATATCCAGATACAAAGTAGAAGAGAAGGGTTTGTATTGATTTTTCATAATATCTAAACAGCTTTGATGAAATTAACCAAGTGTATCTTATAACTTGTGTAATAAGATCTTTAATTTAATGGTTTGCTGTTTTGATAAAAAGAGCCGCTCTATTTGCTTCCACATGCTTTAGTTATTTCTCATGCTATTCTCGTCAACTTGTTTTGATAGTTACTATACCTGTTGTGTATATCAGGATAAGTTTAAAGTATAAGTAAAGAAAAAAAAAGAGAGACATACATCACCTCTTTAAAGTATTAATATGCCAAACAAGAAGGAGCACAGAATATTAGAGTTCATTACAGATGGTCAATTGTAATTATCTCTCACGAGGTCAAACAACTGTATTGTTTAATTCTGATGTGAAGAACAATCTTACTGAATGAACAGGAGGGGTGTGTGTGTGTGTGTGTGTGTGTGTGTGTGTGGTGGCCTAGAGGTGGGGCTCTCGCCTCACAATCAGGAGGCTGTGAGTTCGATCCTAGGTAGAAGCAGATATTTCTCTCTTTGGGCAAACTGAGAATATATCTGTTGGAAAAAAAAAAACCTCCGCATTGGCGATAGGAAGGGCATCAGGCCAGTAAACACTCAGCTCCATTCTATTGCCCAGACTCCACCCTGCAAGGGATTATGGGGTTGTTAAATGAGGATTATATATGTGTGTGTGTGTGTATCACACACACACACAAAGCGAATAAAATTTGTTTTCTACTTGCTTTTTTCCCATTTTGACAAAATGCATATGGTTTTTAGGTTTTTTTTTTCAAATAGGACAGAGGTATCCACAGGATGCAATAAAAAAACCTCAAGATGGTGACCATGATTGTGCAATCAAAGCTCTGCTTCATTGTTGTTGTTTTTCCCTATTGCAACACCTATACAGGGAGTTCTCAACTTACAACCTTCAGGTAACAATGGTTCAAGTTATGACAGTGCTGGAAAAAAGTGACCCGTCCTCCAAGTTACAACTGGCATACAACCCCCGCAGTCACATGATCATAATTTGGGAACTTGATGACTGACTCGCACTTACAATGGTTGCAAGATGGGATTGCAGTCTGAAAATCTTCCCAGCTAGCTTCTGACAAGCAAGGTTGAGGGAAGAAACCAGATTCAAGCCAGATTCACTTAACGACTGCATATTTCACTTAAAAAGCATAGTGATTCACTGATTGTCCATGGTAAAAAAGTGGTCTTTGAAAATCAGGTCTGGCCACATGATGATTTGCCTAACAACTGAAATTCCTGCCTCAATTATAATCGTAAATTGAGGACTACCCGTTAGAGCTTCAGCTGTGTTGTGGTGGTGACCTTCTTGACTTAATTTATCAGCCCCTACAGACACACTCCAAAGTGAGAAAATTAGGGTTCCAAGGCAGCCAAGAAGCCTGTGGATGCATTGTGCTTCATTGGATAATCATTTCTTCAGGGATCGGCTCAATCAAACTCAAAGCTTGTGGGCCAGATTTGGCCCATGAGGTGGTTAGATCTGGCCCATGGGGCCGCCCAAGAAACAATGAAGGACTGGCCCGCGGGCCCAGCCCAGGCCAACCGGGCGTTGATCTACAACCTGGTGGCAGCCATCTTGCCTGGACCACGGCCAGCCTTCGATCCGCGCTGCCGCCTTTGCCCTGCCCTTTGGGTGGGTGCACAGGAGGTGGCGAGCACATGGGGCCTGGCCTCCCCGGGGACTGTGTTCTGAGTGCTTCCCTTTCACCCAGGACGGCAGCCACCCCCCC
>JANHJO010002196.1:119303-130650 GCA_032468235.1 Pseudoxyrhopus heterurus | reverse complement strand
TCGAGAGTCTCCAGCTGCCCCCCCCCCCAAAATGGCATCTGTGCACATCGAGTAGCCCCCCTCAGACCCCCAGGAGGTCTGCGTAGCACATTTTTGCTTCCGCTCCAGATGTTGATTGTAGATGAATCTGGATTATAAGAAGAGGTTTTGGACCTAAAAAAATACCTCATGCGCCACGTCTTATTTCTAAATGCCTTTAGGATTATAAGCTAAGTGTACCTTACTATTTAGTCAAATTTATTACATTAGATGAAGTCAGTTTGAAATATTGAAATATTTTCAGGGAAAACTTCTGATAATTTTTTTCTGAAAAATTATGTATACCTTTTTATCTTTAAAAGATTAAAAAATTATCTAAAAATCTTGAACATTTTATCTTTAAAATGTCAACGGTGTGTTTTAGGAAGCACTTCTTTCAAATTTGAGAGATCTGTATGGTCACCTTTATAAATCTAGCCGTATCCCTTTTATCTTACGAAGAAGTAGAGATCCTGAGGAGGGTGATTCTTCAGGAAGGGAAAAGGGAATCGCTGTGGATGGTTCAAGAAAACATAAACCTAAGTATGGACAAGGTGACCTTCTTGAAGTTTGTTCCGGCTGCAGCACAGCCAACTCCAGACGGCTTGAAGGAAGCCGGCTGGTTACCTTCGAGGAGCAGCCTTCTGTGGGGAGACGGCTGCCATAAGGTCAGGCCTCCCTAGGGGCGGGATTCCCCTTGCTTAGTCAGAAGAAGGAAGGCTTGGGGGTTGGGAGAGCACAGGGTTGTACACTCCGGCACAGGCGTGGTGACCCCTTTCTTAGCTTACGCAAACCAGCAGGTTCTGCTAAGAGCCTCACTTTTAAGGTGCAGTCATGCAGGCATAACTTCAGAAAGTTGCAAATCTCTGAGCAATTTTGTGAGCATTAAAAATGTCCTCTTTGCCAGAAAGGTCATTCATAACTTGGCTGCACTGCTGATGTACAGTCAGTGATATTGATTGATTAATGTATAAAAAGCACCAAATGCATTTGCTTCTATGGAAGAGAATAAAGTGCAGGCGAGTCTCTCTTTATTTTCACCTCATCCTTTTGTTTGAAGGACATCCACCCCACCCCCCCACTCTTTTTGTGTGTGTTGCCGGCTTCGTTTAAGGGGGATACAAAAAGCCAGTTTCTGCCAAGTAATGCATTCACAAAAGGAACATTGATTCACATCAGTGTCGCTTGAGTTACCCTTGCGATGAAGTGCCTCTCGCGTTAACCCTTCTGTTCCCCACAGGCAAACCGCCCCACGCGCTTAGCTTAGAAATGGCTGCAGAAGGGATGTCCCCAGGAGAGAGCCGGCTGGGTTTCCCAGCAGAGACAGGGAGGCCCTGGGCGTGGGAGCCTCTCCGCCGGCTTGGCTTAACGGAGCGAGGCCCTGGGGCATGGCGGCCCAGCCTTTTGGCCTGCACTGGCCACACTGAGTGAAGAAGAATTGTTTGGGGCCTCATATCGAATATATAAGATACGGTAGTTAATGTGTATAAATAATGAACTTTCTTTTTTAATATTTTTTGTGATTTTGTAGAGCCGCATGACAAGCTGTCCAGGACCACATGCAGCCTGTGGGGGGATGTTTGGATGTTGCCTGCGCAAAGCTTGCTTCCCCTACATTGCACTGGGCAAGCCAGGGCTGCTTATTCCTGGCAGGGTTCAAGTTTCAAAAGCAAACAGAACTCTGCCATGGCAAAGCACCAGCAAACTCTTCTTTGCTGTTTTTTGTGGACTTTCTTCTCTTGTTTTGAGATTTGTCATTCAGTCGTCAATGAAGCAGTTTCTTGACTTCCGGGTTTGCTTGGTATTCCTGCTACCCCGGTACTCCAGATGTAACTGGGGAGACAAACTCTCCCCCCCCCCCATATCAGAGACATGCTCCTGCCAAAGTATGCTAAGTGGTTGCATTAATCCAATTAATACTAAATTATGCAATTTTGTGCAATATTTCAGATAGTGTATATTTTGAGAATATATAATTCATGGGTTCCTGTTAGTAAGAGAAAACATTGCCCTATGAAAGGAGTCCATTAAAAAGAGAGAGAGAATGAGAATGTGTGAAAGGAATGCAAAGGAATGCATTGCGTAGGCGCCCTTTAATGGCTTGCACTGGAACCGACACAGAATGTCAAGAAAACTCAGATTCTGTGCCCAGATACCTTGTTCAGATCAGTGCTGTCGACATATCTGGGATGCTGGGCCTTAATTCCAAACTTTTAAAGTGAGGTTGGTTTGTTTTCTAATGAAAGGGGCAGGAGGAGAAGAATGTTGAGCCAAGGGATGAGAAAAGGAAGTGGGTGCAAAGTTCACTGCAGTGTCTGGCAGGATGATTAGGAGATGCAAACAAAGCTTCTTTTTTGAACTTGGGAATATTTTGGGTGCCTCTGATAGGGAAACGGCCCTTCCCTGAATGTAATGTGGTCAAATTTCAGGAGTGCCAAAGTGCAGGAGATTTGGTTGGTCTTTTTGTAGCGAATTGCCGTCCCCTTTGCAGAACATTGGCATTCGCTACAGCCAAGGATTTGGGTCTCAGCCTCTTGCCTTTAGCCCACCTGGACAGCTGTGGAGAAGAAAAGAGACTCTGCTGCTACCTTTGTGCCAGAGGAGAAAGTGCTGGAAGCCATTGGCATCAAATGCTTAATTGCTCTGCTTAATTGCTCTGTTCCCTTGGTCGGCTTCTACACATGCGGGGGCTGCTGGCTGCTCACAGCCGAACCTCTTCTACTATTTTTAACTGCTGCTGCTGCTGTGCTTTGCAAAAGGCAGCCAGCCTCCCTCCCTGGATGCAGCTAGCGAGGCGGAGGAGGGAAGAGCTGGGAGTTCCTCTTGGTTTGGCTAGGGATGCGCGGCTGCTCTGCTGCTCCTCCTTTCTCCTCTGCTGGGTCCCCTTTTCTCCGCTAGCCCTTAGTGTGGCCCACGTGCCTTGTCTCCCTTCCCTAACTTAGATACGTTTCTTCCTTTTTGAGTTTCCAGCATGCGTCTCAAGAGAATGTGAAATCCAAGAAGCAGATCTCAGAGATTTCAGAATAAAATAAAAGTAAACTCTGCTTGAAAACACTTTAGTAGGAAAGCTAGGCTAATTGTAAATCAATGAGTCTTAAAATGCAGCATTGATCTCCAGTTAGAAGTTTGAAAGGGAAAGCGGTAATTACTGTGCTCCAAAGGTAGCTTCTCCAGTCGCAGGCTCTGGGCAGGGAGAAGGGTCATTAGAAGTGGCACGAGGATGGAGTCGGGATGATGAACTTGGAAACTGCTTTTGGGGTGTTAGGAGGACTAGAGTCTCCCCTGTTTTATGAATTGCCTTCAGTAAGGCATTGCTGCCTGGCCGGGGGGGGGGGGGGCTGAGGATCCCGGTCTGCTGGAGACCTGAGGGTGAGCCTAGAGCAGGATGCCTGCCGGCCTTGCTAGGCTGCTGGTTCTCTCCTCTCGGCCCAACGGAGGTTTTGCGGGGAGGCACACAGTGCGCAGACGAAACCAGGTACCGGCAAGGGGGTTATTTCAGGGCATCCTGAGCAGCAGGAAGGAAATCCGGTCCCTTAGCCAGACAGGACGCTGTGGGTCGCTGCCTCTCAGCCCTTCGTGCAAAAAGACCCCTTGTTCTACACAGAGAAAGGAGCTTGACCCAGGGATCTGCGTCAGGCGTATCGGAACGAGGCTCCTTTGGCTCTGGCTTCATCTCCTAACAAGCAGGAGAACGAATGGCAGCCGCTGGCCAGGAATTGATTATGCTAATTGATATGCCAATAAGAGAACTTGTTACATCTGCCATTGGTTAAGCTAGCTAACAAGTCCTGCTAATCAATGAAACCAATAGATTTCGTCCATTAATGAGAAACATGGTAATTAACATTATCCATAGACCAATTAGCTGAACCAATTAGGCAGTGGTCCATGGCAAAGGTTAGTGTCAGCCGCTCAGGGCTCTTGCGATACACCTACGTCCTATGAATGAGGACTGACAAGCTGCAGAAGACGGGGTGGAAGGCCCGCTCAGAAGAGATGGCCCCTCTGCCTACCCAGGGAAAGTGGCTACGGCAGCAAACGACCCAACAGGGCTGTGCAAAAGTTAATTTGAATTGCCCCAAGGTCACCCCTCCTGCCTCTTCCCTATTAGTGGAATCTTTATCAGGATCAGGTTGGACAAACACATAACAAGAAGAAGTGGAGGCCGTTAGAGGCCGTAAGAGAGTAAACGGCCCAGGCTCTCTCAGCCTTCGGGGTACGGCATCGCCTTAAGCCCCACCCATTTCCCACTTTATGCTAACTTATCTAATGCACCTAAGGCCATTTGCACTCCACCCAGCTCAGAGAGTATCAAGGATTCCCCGGTTCAACTCTGGACTATAGATACTTTCTTCTATTGGAACCAAAAAATCAGTTTTTCAGATTCACTTTTAACCAGATTTATTGAAAGGGGAAATATTCTGCCTTTATATCGTTTGGCAAATGGCCTGTCTTGAGGACCCTGATATGCACTGGACATTCTACCAAAGAATATAAGTGGGTCCATTCAAGGAAAAGAAAAGCCGCTTTATGGCTGTTTCCTCCTTTGGGACTTAGAGCCTCTTATTACAGGAGTTCTCAACCTTTTCTTCACTCCAAAGACCCCCCCTTTAAATACGTTTTTGGCCACGGATCCCCAAGACTTAAGATTTAAAGCACAACATTTCTTCAAGCCTTTGCAGACCCCCTGGGACGACATCGCAGCCCCCCAGGGGTCCAAGGACCACCGGTTGAGAACCACCATCTTCTTATGTCATCATCCAGCTACCGCTGAGGTGCTGTAAAGCTTGTTCTAATTAATTTTATAACAGCACAATCTTAGTTGTGTAACTTGAGAAGACACTGGGAAACTGGCTTGTATTTTATAGGCATACTGATACAATTTCATGTATAGTGAATTTTCAAGACTTTATTGAAGCTTTCGTGCTTTACCCTGTGTTCCTATGTAAGGTGTCTGAGCTGAGAAGGGGTCATTATCACCCATTGATTTATGCTTTCCTTTGAACCAAGAAGGACATTATCACCTTCTGCTTTGGCACTACCACAAGGACTGTTTACCGCTTCCCACCACTGGGCCTCCTGGCACAGCTGTAGATAAAAGTAAAGCCTTTGCATGGGTGGTGGGCGCCACCTTAAACTTCCAACCTTCCTACTTAGAGGAATTTGAAGTTGCAGAAGAGAATGAAGTTGCAGAAGAACAATCCAACCGAGATGAAAGAGGAGGAAGCCATTCGGTGGCTGCTTCTAGGGATCCGTCCAGGAGGAAGTGGAGACCGCAGAAGAAAGCATGCAGGAACCTGCCAAAGGGTCTCTGAGTACCAACTCCGATATTTCACTCTGGCACTTCCTTTTCACTGTTAAGTATTGACCTTGGGAGACCCCTTGTGGATTCCCTAATTGAAAATTAATACTAGATCGATGTTAGGAGTGATTTGCATATTGATTATAAACAATTTTGAAGACACTGTGTGTGTTAGATCAATATGACTTTATACAGGCTGTGATGGAAATGCCTTCCGTCGTCTCAGTCTGCACTCTGGAAAATGTGTAATCGCAGGAGCAGAGAACCACCTTGGTGTGGACAGCATAAAATATGTGACTCCAGTTCCGACAGCCTTCCAAAGACACTGGCACTTCCTTTTCACTGTTAGGTTAGCCTGCACGAGGAAGGCTGTGAGTTGGCTACCGTCTGGCTTGAGCCTATTTAAAGGAGATGGAATGACGATTGCATCCTAGATGGCCCTGCCCCATCAGCAGCCTCACCTTTGTCCATCTGACTGCTTCTTTTTAGTAGTGGGGCTGCTAGAATGGGTCAGCAAGAGAACCACAGCATTCCAGGGAGAGGAGTCGAACAAGGGTCCCCGGCAGAGAAGCTGAGCTGCAGCGGCTGGGGGTCCTCACCGAAGTGAGGACTTTGACGTGTTTTAGCTGAAGAGACAAAATAGGTGTGTGGCTTGCTTTTAGGTACATGTGAGTACATTTTTTTTCTTTAAAAAAATCACCACAATCCCTGCAGTTGAAATGTGCTGAAGGAATCCGTCTCCAAACGGAAGCAAGGGATCACATCCCTTCTGGCTTTGAAGGAGCAGGATTGTCTTTCCCTTGGAGTTTCTTGGGAAGCCTAAGAGCCACTGGCCAGTAGAGAAAGTGAAGAAAGGAAGCTGTCCAGGCACCTTCTGGTTGCCCCATTCTTTTTCTAACCTTTCTCAAATGTCCCTTCTTCACCCCCCTCCCAAGGTTTGGGCTCAATTGTAGTCATTTGGCCCAAGAGCTGCTAATGTTTCCTGGCTCTGGCTCCTCTGCCATGGAATGAATGGAGGCTGTAAGTGGTCTCTCTGGGTATCTCATAAACCTTTCTGTTCCATTCAATGGAGCTTCTATGCCAACTCAGAACAGCCGGTGTGAAAAAGGAAAATGCCAGGTGGAGAATAATTTGAACAACTGCTAATATCCTAGCGCATGAAGAGTTAATGCACCTGAGCCCAGCTGAACCCAAAGATGGTCTGTTTTCATGCTCCCGTGGGTCTGGCTGGCTTGAAGTTTGGATCTTCCCAGTTTCGTGACTTCTGCCTGCACAGGAGGCCACGGCCAGGCCAGTCGTGGTCTTCTGGGAAAGTGAAATCCTGCTTGCTGTTATTGATGTGCTGGTCATGTTGTAGCTGGACATTGTAATATATGCTTGTGGGACTGACTTTGAAGAGTTCTCTGAAATATTCAGTTGGTGCCCCAGGAGTCAGCCTGGCTTGTTTGGATCCAACCTACATTCACCCTTATAACAGGATCAGCACTGGGCACAAATCAAGGTGCTGACTGTTACCTTTGCAGTCTCCAGGGCCCCGGGGCCTTTCAGAGCGCTTACTCCAGGCTGAGTCTGCTTGACAAGTAAGAGCTGGGAGAAGGGGTTTGCTAATGCCACCTATAGGGGCCCTGTGGTGGGGCCTTCTTAGCGATACCCTCCCTTTTGGGGTGCAGCTTGGTCTTTGGTACCAGCCTTGTTGGGCTTTGGAAGCCTTCCAGGAAAGCATTGGGGGTCTCTGTTAGGGGATGCTTGTTTTGGGTCGAAAGATTTCTGTGGGTTGATTATCAGAAGGTGGAGGCAGAGTGGTGGGTCAGGGCGTTGCTCTTCCTCCCCTGATACTAGAGCCCGACCTGAAAAACCCAGGGAAGAAGTGAGGGCGAGAAGGGGAAGATGGGTGGAAGAAAACAAAGAAATGTCTGCTGTAGATGCAGATGCCACACACGAGTGAGTCTGGCCAGTTTGGAGAGGAGATGGAGAAAGGAGAGTGAGAGAAATAATCCCTTGCTTCAGGCCCCGCGGGAGGCTGGGGCTCAAGTGCAAAATATCCCATCTCCAAAGCGGGGGGGGGGGGAAACCGACTGCCCCTCCTGCCTTGTGCAGGAGCCCAGAATTCCTGCGCTTAATTGAAGGTCTTCCTAAGGTCCCTGCAGGGAGGCTCCTCCTGACATCTCGGGAGAAAAGGGAGAAGGAAGCTTGTCCGTGCAAGTCTCCCTTCCCCCCTGCAAGCTCAGGCTGCCTGTTTTATTCTCAACGCCTTCTGCAGCTTGATGGGAAAGGGTGGCCTCACGCTTGCCCTGCCCTTCTCTGGCCTTGCTATCCCGCCTTGGCCCAGAGGATTGGGGAAGGTTTGGACCTGGACCTTCTGCGCTTGGCCAGCCGTCTTCCAGCCACCTTCCTGGGCTGCATCTGCCCCTTCCACAGGCCGAGGGAGGGAGGACTGTTTCTGGTGAGACGGGATGGGAGAAGGTTCTGTGTTTCGAAGAAGCAGTCTGTGCACAATTAAAACTTGTTTCTGGTAAACCTCATTCCAGGAAGATGAGCTTTTAACAAAAGGCTTTTGACAGCTGCGGGGTATTTCAATTTTTTTTTAATGCTGAAAGAAAAATCAATACATTTTTCTGGGTTATACATATTCAGAACAGGCTGGATATTTCCATTATAATGGAAAATGGTGTCTGTACCCATCTCGCCTGTCAGAGCTGCACCATTGCATTTTCCAAGCCACTGCTAAATATTTCAGACCCAATTTGATTGTGGTTTGTGACAGCTCATGTTTCTCGGCTGCTGAATCTCCTGGAATGGGATGCGGGCAGAGTGAGTGGGGGGGGGGGAGTCAGCCCAGCGCTCCACTTTCCTCTTCCTGCCTTACCCCTCCCCCAGCCACGCCAGCCTGACCGCGTTGGTAAGGACTGTCATTTTGTTAAGCCAAGCTCAACGGGGCCTGAATCCCAGAGGGAGACGCTGGGTGGGAGTGAGTGAAAATTGGCTCTGCTGCCCAAAATCTGGATGTCTGCCAGGATGCAGGCAGGAGATGCAAAGCAGGTTTTCCTGCGTGGAAATATGAGTCCACTCTGTGCGCTTCAGTTTAGGGCCTGGTGGTGCCCTTGCTTGAGAGTGAGGATTTGTCTCCAAATAATTCACTCAGAGGGCTTCTGCTGATGCTTTGATGCCAGCACCCTGGGATACAGAGGGCTGGGTGGAATATAATAATCCCTGATGGATCTCTAAGCTCTGCTTCCCATCGTTATTTTAATTTTGAAGGGGAAAGGTGTCTTCAGATCCGCAATGTGCCTTTTCCTTGAGCTCCTGCTGTGCCAAAGTTTATGCCCAGCTTAGAAGAAGACTTCTTGGCCCCAGTTGTCTATTTAAGGTGCATTGCTCTGTTCTGCAATTCACAAAAGCTTCTGCCGTCATGAATGTGGTTGCCTAAGGTGCCACATGGTTCTGTAGGCACATGGAGGACCCGCCAAAGCAGGCCTTTTGCATGGCTGAATTTCTGCTATCTGCAGACTTCGCTTTTGCCCCTCCTGAAGTGCTCAGATTTGCTGCTGCCATCGCTGAGTCCTGATGGGGGCAGCCAGTCCAACATGGGCATGGAGAAGAGTTTGGGCAAGGAGTATCCAGTTTATTAAGAATTCGCCCCCCCCCCCACTTTTTAATTGGCATTCACATTCATGGTTTTATGCTTTTTAAGCATCCTAATGAGCTGTTTTGCTGCATCTTGTTGGGGATAAACCTCAAGACTCTGGGGCAGTCCTTGATTTCCTCTGCCCCAGACTAGCAGCCCTTTGCCCCCAGGGTGGGGGTGATGCCCACAAGGGGCTGCAGAGCCTTTCTCAAACCACAGAGGTGGAAAGGCTGGCCTGGGGCTGCCGTTCGTTAAGAAGGGGGTGGGGGGGAGTCTGCCGATCCATCCCCTGCCCCTGCCTTGACGGGACTGCTGGGCAGGGAAGGAAGAGGAGAAGGTGGCTCTTCCGCTTCACCAGATCGTGCTTCTTGCTGCAGAATCTGCCATGGCAATGAGAGCGATCCAGTCCCCAACAGGGCTGCTGATGGGTGACCTATTTCTGCAGAGCGGCAGAATCGGGGCGGGGGCCGTCGTTTCCTGGAGTCTTCAGCTGCGGCCTTTCCCATGGAGCCCCTCAGGCTTGCTTCTCACCAGCTGGGATGCTAGGGCGGAGCTTGTTCAAGGTGGCTCCCTTCTGCCCTGAACATGGCTGTGGTTGTGCTTCGTTTCCTGGGGAAAGGGGGACCTTGTTGGCTGTGCTGGGTTTGCTCTGGTCTGCCTTCTTACCTGTCTCACTTCACCTTCTGTTTTGGGGTTGTCGCCTCCCTTTCTGAGGTCTGGGATCACAGCGACCCCCGGGGCCTTTCACCCCTCCTTTTTCCTTTGATGTCCTGGAAAGGCCTGTTGAATTCCCCTAGAGCCTCCGTCTGAGAAGCTTTTTTGATTTCTTGGTTTTGTGGCCAAGTCCTCTCTTCCCCCTTTCTCCCCACCCCCACCCCACTAACTCTTGCTGATTGTGTGTTTTTCCATCCCTCTCTCAGTTCAGGGGCTTCTCCTCCTTTCCCTTTCAGGAAATGTAGGTTGGTTCAGGGGTTCAGGAGACGGTGCAGAAGGCTGGATTTTAATCCTCTGCCTAAGAGGCAGTTTAACTTCTTGGGGAGCATGGGAAGCTGACCACTGGGCCCCCAGAAGTTGGGAAAGGCCGGGCTTCTTGGAGGACCTCCTCTGACTCTGAGCAGGGCTGGCACGGCGACTGAGCCTGCTGCAGGAGGCCTCAGGTTGGCGCTCTCTCTCTCGTCCCCTCCAGAGGAGCTCATTGGAGATGTGGAAGGACCTGGCGAGGTGGCAACGCACCCTGACGAGGCGGCCAAAGAAATGGAGAGCATGGCTGACCAGGACCAGGCCAAGTGGGCAGGTGAGCAGGGTGGGCAGAGGCCGCTGCTTTGCTGGTCCTGGTGCTCCCATGTACATGTGCAGCCACCCAGAGGGTATTCTTCCGCTCTCCCTCCCTCCCTCCCTGCCAGTCTTGGCTCTCACATTTCCAACAGCAGCACAAATTCCTGTGGGTGTCAGGTGAATTTGAGTGCTGCTTTATCTGTCTTTCAAACGACTACTGTGAAGCTGAAGGGATCCTTTCCGAGAGAGAACGTATCCCCCCCTTTAGAGGGGGTTTGCATTCACACGCACACGCGGGTGTTTTGCCCGCTCAGAGCCAGCAGTGGGCAAGCAGAGAAACACATCAGTGCAGAGGGGGCTCGGGAAGAGCCCTCCACGTGGCACAAAGAGGGGGTGTTGTTGCATTGCATTGAGCAGGGATGTGGGGAGCACAACGGAGCTCCTTATGGGAGCTCGAATGGGGAAATTCCTGGCTTTTGGCCATGGGAAGAGGCTCCTCGGGCCCAGCTGAGGAGGGAGGCTGGCAGCAGCTTCAGCCCCAACTACTTCTTGAGTCTCAAGGTTGACTCAGCCTTCCATCCTTCCGAGGTTGGTAAAATGAGGACCCGGGTTGTTGGGGGCAAGAGGCTGACTCTGTAAACCGCTTAGAGAGGGCTGGAAAGCACTGTGAAGCGGTATAGAAGTCTACGTGCTATTGCTAATATCGTGTCGGCCTGCGGGTGACAGCAAACTGAGCTCCTCCATAGGGGACCTTTGGCTGAGGCTGAAGTGGGAGGAAGGCAGTGATGGGGGGGGGGGGTTAGGGACTGAGGCCCCTGCAGACACTCCCCCTGCCCTCTAAGGCCATCAGGTCCTGTATTCACAGAGTGGTGTCTTTTTCTCTTTGGCAGCTCCCCAGGCTGAGAAGGAGCCAGCAGGCCCCCCACTCCCCTCCAAGCACGCTTCGTTTTCAAGACACTTGGCGTCACCTGTCCCCAAATGGCCCACGGCATCTGACGAGGCGAAGCTAGAGCAGGTGAGATGCTGGGGTGGCGCTGGCACCTAAGAAGCCTCACCTTGCTCTTGCACTAAACCAGGAATGATCTGCCTTTGGGTCTCTGGGCAGCCCAGCGCCAGCATGCAGAGGG
>JANHJO010002196.1:50204-63831 GCA_032468235.1 Pseudoxyrhopus heterurus | reverse complement strand
CAATATTCACTGTATAAGACACACAGACATTTCCACCCACTTTTGGGTGTGGAAAAAGTGTGTCTTATATTCCGAAAAATACGGTAGTTGGCGTTCCAGTCCTTACCTTCTGGGTACAATTTGCTCCACAAGGTAAACAACAGAGACAGCAAAAGAAAAACTATTGGCATATAATTAGGTACATACATGTGTGTATATGAGGCACATGCATATATATGTGTGTATGCCATTTATAGCCAAGTTAAATGGAACAAATTTGAAGAGCTTAACAATAAAAATACAGCCTGCGTTTATAGCAATATTAAATCATAAAACAGGAAAAAGGATCTCACCCCAAATACAAATATACAGTACATGTGGATTTATTTAAAACATACAAAAAAGCACAATAAAATAGATTATCCTCCTTAGACTGTAATGCGGCATAAAAGATCAGGGAGGAGAAAAGCAGTTGGGGGTTTGGCTAGTCCTAAGGCGTTTGCCAGTATATCGCTGGCTAGAGAGTAAAAATAATGATTGGTTGTAGGGCTGCAACATGTACAATTCTGGTGGCATACAGCATCCAGTCCTCACCAGCTAAGGTGCTATCTATGGAAAAGGTCCCAGGAAGGAAGAGGGACCCTGAGGAGTTTCTTTTGGGCCTGCCCTGGCCCCATCATGATTGGTAGCAAAATGCTTCCCCTTTCACGAGCCCTTCAGGGAGCTCTCCTTTAAGGCTAAGGTGCCCTTGAAGAAAGGGGCAACTGAAGCAACTCCCAAGAGGGAAGGGCATCTGACAAATGCCTTGTAAGAAATAAACTGTTCTTAGGGTTCAGGGGCAACAGGACAGCTAGGGAGATGCCAATCCCACAGTATTGGGTATTAGGAAGGCTCTCCTGCAATTGCTAGAATTGGGCAACTTTCTGTAGTGTCACATGAGAGAAATAGCTTATTGCTCTAAGTAGCTGGCTCTCTCAGGTCTCTGTGGGCCTCATGGAGCAATGACTAAGAGACACCTGCAACTTATAACTGTCTTGTCAACTTGGGAGACATGCCTCTGAAAACAGGAGGGCGAGCCATATAGACACAAACAAAACTTCGAATCCACATGGCCGAGCTGTCCAAAATTAAGGGGTTAAGTTTCAACAATTATGGACAACTGGCATTGCAACCTGGAGACAGCTACCCATTTTGAGAGAAAGGATTAAGCTTATTTGCAGCCATGAAATTACTGCCCCTTTATCTGGCATTAGACAGAGGAGAACTCAGCACAGAGATTAGTCAGGAGGCACACGAAGGAAGTTCAGGGGACCCTGAGAGGAAGTTCAGAAAGGCAGATATGTTGGACAAAAGGTGGCTAGGAATAGTGCAAAGTGCCAGGGTCTTTGGGACAAAACAGCCAAGAACCCAGCAGAGAAAGCAAGGTCACCTTTCATCTAGAGTTAGGGATGAGCTGATGTAGAAACTCGGCACTCTGACCTAGCAGAATTGCCAAGCAGTGGAACTGAAGCCACACTGGATCAGAGGACACCCATGAAAAATAAGCTTAAGGTATCCATTTAGAATGATTAGAAGGGATGGTTGTAACAGCTGTTTTGGAGGGAGATTTTGTCATCATTACACCAAACTAGGCAATGTACTAAACCTCTGCTTAGAGCTAAGGGCACAGTAACAAGAAAGGAAGATGCTCAGCATGGCACCGTGAAATGAGGCAATTCTGCATCATTTTCAGTGCAACAGACTTAAAACTGTTAGCCAATTGTCATTTTTACTTAACTGTTTGTTAACATACAAAAGTCTCATGATATCTACTTCCCCTTTTTAGTCTCTGTTGATGCCAGCAATTGATAAAGGGCACTTTCCTCAACCATAGCCTTTGTACGCCTGCAAAAGCAGCAGCTATACAGTTAAACCCTGTCTCAGCAATGGATGTTTGAGAAAGTACTGGCAGCCAAAGCAGAAATGGAATGCAGCTTTCATGGAAGAACAGTATTACCTGGGCAGGGATGTTATAGCAGAATGGATGCAGAGCCAGCAAACTAAGAGGTCTGCCAATAAGCACAAATCCTTGTTCTGCTTCTATCTACTTCCCCTCTTATTAAAAAAGGCCATAGCTCTATGTGGCAACAGTGTTACAAAACTATGCACTGGGTAGCAGATTTGCTGAATGGGATTGCTAGATGCTTCTTCTCAGTACAATAAGATATACAAATATCTCCCTGAAGAGATGCGGAGACTCCCAAACTGGACTACTGCAGTGCCCAGACCAATTAGTCAAAATATCTTGACCAAGACCTGAGCAGAAGACTGGAAAATTCCCTTAGCCCCGACACTGACTTTCTCTCTTGGTGAAAGCATCTTGCTACCTATAAGCAAGTGTCTGATTAAAGTGCTTGCATCTTAAGGGACCTGGTTCCCTCTCTTCATCTCATCTTGCAGAAAGCAGGAGAAGATGGGAAGAAGTTCTGCCGGTAGAATGGTTTAGGCACACAGCTGGAGGAGGAACTGGACATCTCGTGGGTGTCAAGAAACTGATTAGTGGCCAGACTATCCAGCATGGCACTGGTTCACCCACCACCAGAACTCACTTCCCTGCATTTGAACGACCCTCTATGGACAACTTGACTTCCTGGGGAATAAATGAAGGGCGAAGCAGGGATAAACGAGGCTCCTCCACTAATTTTTGAAAGCTGGGACCTGCCCAGCCATATACAGAAATGGGTTCAAGATAGGGGGATTCCTGGGATAAGCCTAACACCCCTACTCTTCTCTGTAATGGAGTCTTCTCCCTCACCTGACCTTGTGGCTCCCGAAGGATTAGTCCACTCTGCTCTGGCTTCTCTCGGATAGTGTCCTGCGAACTACTTTGTGGAACCAACTTCCCATTCAGGCTTTGTAAACTGATGGAAATGCAAACATCTCCCACCTGAAGCTTATGACAAGGGAGGGAGAAAAGCCGAGCAGTCCTCTCTGGGCTGCATGATGACCACCCTTGACCATACACAAAGAAAGGGTGCTCAGGGGGGACATCAATGGTCACTTTACTCTGCTGCTCTCCAACTACAAAATGTAGCATTACAAAGCCCTGCCAGGGGCTTTCCTGAATGTCCACCACTGTGCTGGAATCGATCTTGAGGCCGCCACTCACCTCTGCACTACGCACAAAGTCTTGGGTTTGAAGATCCTCGACTCGTTTGAGCTCTCCTGTAGCCAACTGAATAATAGCTCCTTTCATGAAGTGGGAGGGCAGGTGGCCCTGGGAGTGGGCAAAAGCTGCTTCCGGCTGCATCTCTTGGGGTGGTACGTCAGGGCTCACTCTTTCCAGGCCCTCCTGAACTGTAGGCTGAAGGGGTCCCAAGACCAGTTTGCCATTGACCAGAGTCAACCTTTTGACAGTTTGCCTAGAGTAGAGTTGCTTCTCGGGAGACTTCGCAGACAGTCTTTGCAAATGGCTCTTCTCAGCAGTAACTTGTACCACGTTTCTCCCTGACTCCCCTTTCTGCTCCGCAGCATTATGATGAGACAGGTTAAGGGGGCTGAAGTTATCCTTCTGCTGAGCAGAACAAATAGGATATTCTGAAAGAACTCCCACTACTCTCTGCACTTCTAGGTCTGGGGTACTTGGCTGAGAAGGCACAGATACCTCCATTCTCAAAACCGGAGTACTTCCACTATACTCTTCAATAGTCCTTGGCCACTGCCCTTCAGCTTCACTCTCCTTTGCCCCCACAGCAGACCTTTGTGGCCCATTCATTGTGAATCTTTTGGGATCAAGCTGCTTCTCCTGCAAAGATTGGTCTGAGTTCAGACCAACGGCAGTCTCAAAGGTTGAGTAACCTGCTGGCACACGGGACATCTGGTAATAAATTGGAATCTGACCCTGCGAAACTTCCAAAAGGTGGCCTCCGATATGAGGCTGCAAAGGGCCTGAGGGTGAAACAGAGGCAGAAGGTTTGCCAAAAGTGTGGGTCACCTGTGAGGGACCTGAGTCATTGGACAGGAGATTTGATGCGTAGGGCACAAAGTGAGGGACGGGAGAGGTGGTGAGAGCAGCTGAAGACGACAGCAAGTGGCTGGGGAGGAAGCCATGAGGCACAGCGTAGGGCAATGAGTAATGCGACCCCACAAACTGCAAAGGGCTGGCAGGGAGCTGCGTGTAATGGATGGGCGGATAGGGGACTGCTGGATGCTGCCGCTGCTGTTGCTGCTGCTGCAGCAGCAGCTGCGAGGTCAGGCCATAAGCAGCAGGCAGCGGGCTCACGTTCACCAACGGGGCGAAGGTGGTCGGGGGCGCGGCCACCTTGTACAAGCCGTACTGGTCCACGGTCAAGCTGGCCAGAGTTTCGTTGGGGTGGTCGCCCCCGTCGGGCTCGCTGTAACGCGAAGGCGCGCGGTCCGGTCTGCCCGCCGCTGCCTGAGGCCGCTCCGACGATGCCTCCCCCACCGCATCGCGCTCGGCGGACCTGGCCGGCTCGTCGCCGTCGCCCCCGCTGGCGGACGCCGGCAGCTCTCGCTTCTTGGGCGGGAGGCGGCCCTGGCCGCGTTCCTGGGCCGCCCGCATGGCGCTCGCTGGCGGAAGCGGGGGGCCTCACCTACGGAGGCAAAGAAACCAGCAGCGTTAGAGACTGGGAGGCCTGGAGGGCGGACGCCCGGCGCCCCTTGGCTCACCTGCCGCCTGGGCGCCCGCCTGCCGCACTTCTGCCGCCTCCGCCGCCTAGCCCGGGCTCCATCCTGCTGACGACCCGGCCCCGCCCTCCGCTCTCTCGGCGCGCCGGAAATGCTTCGGATGTGATGCCAGCGAGGCGCGAGAGGGCGCGCCGCGATGACGTCACCCCCAGCCGGCGGTCGCCGTAGCAACTCCACAGGAAGCAGCTGGGACGTGACGTGACGCCGCGCGCTGGAATCTCGCTCGCCGGGACCGCGATTTGCTTCGAGTAGCCGGCGAGCTGCTCCGGTTTCCCGCGGGATGGAGCCCCGTCAACCTGCCTCTCATGGCTTAGTTCCGCTCTTAAGCTGAACTTTTCGTAACAGTCTCGCGCCGTCTAAGGCCGCTCTGAGCGCCCCCACCGCGCCCCACCCCGGCGAAGGGCAGCTCCGGACAAACCTTCCGTGCCAGTAGTAGACACGCGCAGCCACCGCCGGCCTCCAACTTGGTCTGGACGTTTTCCCGTCCCTGCGGCACCTTGCCTGGGACGGAGCGTTCGGACTGGGGTTCCCCGCTCCTTGCCCAGCGGGCTGGAGGCTGCCGCTCGAACTTTTAACCGTCACGCCGTTGCCCGCTCCTCCCCGAGGGGCAGAGGGACCTGTTCCGGAGGGCGGGCCGTGTGCGACGCCTCTTCACACTAGCGCAGCTTCCATTCTTGCCGCTTCACAGGCGCCCGGGAAGAGATGTGCCCCCGGACGGAACCTTCAAACTCGTCAGCGAGTTCCAGCCGGGAGGTTATGGCCGGCGCGACAGCCGCGGTGACTCGACAGGCGTCTGACGTCATCAGTACCTGCCGCGGAGCGGTCTTCGTGTTTCCCACCTCGGACGCCTCCGCTTGAGAAACGAGTCCTGCGGGCGGGCGCTGCAGTCGCGCGCGCAGCGAGAGTAGCCGGGGCTCCGAAAGGGGGTCATCCCGGGGCCGTCCCGCCGAACAGTCTTAGCGACTAACCGCCGCCTCCAGACGGAGATAAGCCAGCAAGTGCCGGCCGCAGAATTCCTCCGCCTGCGGTATCGGTGCTTTGGTTCCGCCGCCGCCATTTTGGATGCCAGGCTCTTGCCGCTGTCGCCGCCATCGCTGCAGGGACCCGGCCCGGTGAGTGTGCGCTCGGGGAAAGGCGGGGGACTGGGCCGGGGCTTCTCCCACCTCCCCCCCCCCCCCAGGCGGCCGGTGCGTCTCGAGTCCCCTCTCGCGGCTGGCCGAGCTTTTCCCGGCGTCTTGGCCTGGCCGTTTTCCGTAGGGGAGGCCCGGGCTCGGCTCAGCCCCAGTACCGTCTCCGGCCGTCGTGCCCCGGAGAGCCGGCCCGCCCCGAGGACGCAGCCCAGGCCCACCTTTGCTGTCCCGCTCGGGGAAACCCGGAACGACGGCGTTGCCGGGCAGGCGGCTCTCCTCCGGAATAGTCGGATAGCTATGAGGCCATCAGCGACTTTCGACACTGGGACCGGTCCCGGGGATTTTTCTCCGAGGAGAAGCAGTTTGTGTTCTTTTTGATCGTGTTCACCCGAGTGGCCGTTTTGCAAGTTAGAGTTCTGAGTGTTCTGGCTTTCCCCCCCACTCTTAGTCCAAGTGGTTCAGCCTCAACCATTCTGATTGCCTTCTTCCAGCTCATTCCGTTTTCCAAGATCTGCATGTAACATTTCGGAGCAGTTGATTAGCTACAAACCTGAAAAACTAAGACCCACAAAGAAGGGAAGGAGCCCCTTCCAAAACTTTGAAGATAAAAGGAAACAAACAGGGAAATTGAGAGGTCTTTCAAGTGCAGCTCTGAAGTTAAATGTTACGATTAGCGTATTGACCATGGGTAAATACCTGCCATGCTTTTGGTTAAGCACTTCTGTTGATCCTGCTATGTGGGAGCATCTTGTGACAAAACTTAATTTTATTTGCAATACTGGATATTGTGATGTGAGTATTAAGATTCTCCTCGGGCTCAGATATTCATGATTTGAGCATTCTCTTGAATTCATGGCTCCTGGGAGAGTAGCAGCTCAGCTACTAGCTGGCAGAGCTTTTGCCTACCTTCAGCTGGTACCCCAGTTGCAATTTTTGGGGACAGAAGTAATTTCCTCATATTATCTTGTGTTTTTATTACCAAACCATTCTACATGAGGCTGCCTTTGATGATAATTCAAGAATTGAATTAGTCCAGAATGCAACACCATAGGTAATAGCAGTATAATCTGAAGTTTCCAGAACCAATTAAAAGTACTGGTCTTAACCTATAACACCAGGACTCCTAGGTACTCTCCTCCAATTCGAATCAGCCCATCCTGTGCATTCATGTCCATACCCCTCATAGGAAGTATTGGGGGGGGGGGGCAGAGGTAGATCTTTTCTTTATGTTACAGTGTTGTTAGTTTGCTTTCTTCTCTGACTCAATCTTAATGTAATACAATATAATAAATCCTAAACTAATCTCAACAGAATAAGTCTCTAAATTTTCATGTTGTGGAGGGAAAAGCTCCTAGGAATGTGTATTATATTTTTCAGGAGCAAAAAGGAAAGTTTGTCATAAGCAAACTCCTCTGAAAAGAATTTGTATCTGAAAAAATTGCCTGTGTCTTTGAAAATGGATCTTGTAAAATACTAACTGGGTTAGTTCATCACAGTACATTGCTGGTTTTTATCCATGGTTTAGTGAATATATACCATGCTACAACACCAAATAAATCATAGCACAACTTAGTACATTGTGTGAAGCATCCTGCTGACTGATTTTGTATCCTGTTTTTCTTTGGTGAGCTCAAGGTGGTACATGTGGGAGTCTCCTTTTAATCTTTCCCCCAAGTGACCATCTTATGACATTGATTAGGCTGGAAGAGTAACAGGACCAACGGCAATGAATGCAATCTGTGGTTGAATTACAGAATTTTGACCTGGGTCCCCCAGATTATGTATTAACCATTAGATTCCACTACCTTTCAGCGTGAATATTTTGGATTAATGCAATCAATTAAATCACAGCCATAGAAGTTATATTTTAGGGCGATGCATGAATCTAGCCCTAATAACACATATTTGTATATAGGATTCACATTACATCTTATAGAAGCATTACTGAAAGTTCAGTAATGCTGCATCTGCTGAATGGCTCCCTAAGTCACACACTGGATCTAAATAATGAAAATAGTTTGGAAGACTGCTAATACAGATGTCTTTGAACAATCCTTTTTGACTTGGTTAGCAGAGCCCTGTCCACGAGTAATGGGGAATACATTTTAGATTTGTCATCTTAGATTTAAGATTTTGGAAGAGCTAGTCTTAACTCTAAACAAAACTTGCTTCTGGTAGCTGGGGGAGGGAATGGTTGATAATTAACAAAGGTTTTTTATCTCACATCCATCTTCACTCATACTGAAAAAACAGTGTGATAAGTTTGCCCTGATGATGTGAAGAGATTGGAGAGAGTATTGAGAGAACGCAGATATATGTAAAGAAGCATGCTCGGAGAACATGAAGTAAACAAGTGAAATTGAGTAATAAACATACTTGTATTGATGTTCTTTTAGATTTTAGACAAGACTTCTGTAATTCTGTAATTTCATTGGCATTGATCTAGAGAAATTGCTAGACAAATCACAGATAATTTGTAAAAACCACAAAGTAACAACCATTGGAATAGCCATCCCAAAGGTGCTAAGAACCTCATATGGCCTTGACTTTGGACTTCCTGCCAGCTTCCTAATTGACCTTTGTTTTTGGGAAGCTAGCAGGGAATATCAGAAATCAAGTAATTGTGGCTCACTGCAACGTGATAGTTGCAAACTAGGGGCTGAGAGCCCAGACTACAATGACACAATCACAGACACCCTGCAGTGGCTGCAACTCCAATCACTGGTAATAACTACCAGTCATAATTTGGTATTTGAATAGTTGCTGAACAAGTGGTCCTAACCTGAAGACCACCTGAATCTATCTGAAACAAACATCTCGATTTTGGGCTGCTGTGAATACAGCACTGCTTTTTTTTTATACAAGTAGGAAATACAGATACATTCTATTTTAATTCTAGGGGCTATTCTTTGTCACTAGTAGAGGTATTGTTATTTCCACATATCCATGGGTTGTACTCTATAGAATAGTCCGAGACTGCTGGCTTAGGATGGTAACCCTGAATTAACCATAAGAAATACTGGAAATGGAGACAAGATTACCAAAGAGGTTGTTACTTGGGAAATTCTGCCAGTCATATATCTGCAGCCATTGATTTCATCTATTTTCCATTCATTAGAGGATGCCAGCCCCCATCAGACTCCGGGAGTTGATCCGGACCATCCGGACTGCACGCACGCAGGCAGAAGAAAGAGAGATGATTCAGAAAGAATGTGCTGCTATCCGATCATCGTTTCGAGAAGAAGACAACACATACCGCTGCCGGAATGTAGCTAAATTGCTGTACATGCACATGTTGGGCTATCCTGCCCACTTTGGACAGGTGAGCCACCTTCTTTTGGAATGTTTAACAGGCAAGCAGTCACAGTCCTTGAAATCTAGACCCTGGACATGCAGCATTTGCATTTGATGAGCAGCTGAGCGCCCATCAAATTTTACCCTTCTGAGTGTGGGAGAAAACTTCTGGAAACTCTTGCAGGAGTAGGATACTAGAGAGGAAGAGATTCTCAGTTTCCATTGATGCCCAAAAAATGTTTCTCTACATTATAGCGGCATGGATTTTGTTTCATGGCAGCCCTTGTTACTTCAGAAAAATAGGAGAATTGGTATTATTCAGGCAAAAGGCCCTTCCCCAGGTTGGTGTCTTCCAAATAAGACTTCAAGTATTAAGTCAGCTTTCATCTGACTTGAAACAAATAGGTCACCTCTCGTGCTCCCAAATGTGAGATGATGCACCTTTACCTATTCCTCATGCCATACCATTCTGTAGAATGTATCAAGCACGTCGAAACTGGTCTGCAGTTTGTATAATGGGGAGCAGAGGCAGCTGCAGACGCCATCCATCATTACATAATTTTTTCCCCTGGTACATTATTTTCCTATTGCCTGATTGGTGTGGCTACTCCTTCAAAACTGCTCATGGAGCACACAGTGAACCTACCTTTGCAATATTTCTGTAGCAGCAGCCCCTGCAGATAGAGAAAACCAGCATTGAGGCTACACATTAGACCTTTAAACCACCCCTGCTTACTCCTGTCAGCCTCAGTTATGCCAAAACCGCATCAGTATGCAGTTAAGGTAACTTAAAGCTTTCTTGTTTAATTTCTCCAAATCCTCTTTTGAGGTGCTTTAAAAATATTTGAGATCCTGTGAGCCCAAGGGCAGCATGGGTAATTCACATTTCTGACTTAATAATCTTGATGTGGATATAATCATTATGCTATGCGATAGGTTTTACTTTTTCTTTGCTTGATGACCACTTTTCTTATATCCTGTGAGTTTTTGTTTTGGACATGAGGGAATTTGACATCCATGCTTGTTTTTTCTTTTTCGTAGTTGTGTTTTGAAAACTAATAAAAGTGAGCTTTTTGCAATGTTATAAACTGTACTTGCCCTAGAATAGGGGTTGAGCTAGCAGATTACCGTTGGTTGGTCTGGCGCTTGATGGGGATTGTTCAATTTTAATTATGTTTTTATTGAATGTTGTGCGCTGCCTGGGATCTCCATGTCAGAGAGGTGGCCATATATATAACCAATATGCATACATAAATACTGTAGGAATCTACAGTCTTTTTTATTGGCTTCCCAAGGCAAGGGCGGAGCATGTGGAATTGGAGATGCTTTGAGCATTTCCATTCATTTGCAGCCCAACTGACACGTTATCCTTTTTAAGGGGAATCTTGGTTTGTGGTCATTGCTGTCCTCTAGACACAGATTTTATTTCTCCAGCAGCAGCCGAGGCTGATCTGGGCATTGGAAATACAAGAGTATCAGGCAGCCAATATTCTCCAAGTTTATTCACAACCTTGAATTTTTGGGTGGGGATCACTTTGGCCATGTAAAGATCTTCCTGTAATAAAAATGCTAAAGCTTAATCGGGCTTCCACTGTCCCCCTTGCAGCTGGAGTGCCTAAAGCTGATTGCCTCTCAGAAATTCACAGACAAGCGCATTGGATATCTTGGAGCCATGTTACTCCTGGATGAGAGGCAGGATGTTCATCTCCTCATGACCAATTGCATCAAGAAGTAAGGCTGCTTGCTTTCCTGGGACTGAGGGTGGAAGTAAGAAATCCTGATCTAGTGCTTGAGACTTGATTCTGAGCAGTCTGTGTTCTCCTACCTCAGACAGAAAAGAGAAGTGTTCCTGCATAGGATGTAAGAGACAGCCAGGTAGTTGAGTTGAGCTGGGACAGAGCACAAACTTCCCACTCACGACATGTAGGTGCCTGGCGTATCATTATGTGCATGAGGTAACTTGGAAATCAAACTAGTGATTCTTGGCCAGAGGCTTCCAGAGACTTTAACTCTCTGTTGGTTAAGAAACTATTGCTATTTGCAGTGCGCACACAGTTGAGTTTGGCTGTCCAGAAACAACATCTGATGCACTTCTCATGGCCTAGTAGTTCCTTGACCTGTTACTTTCTCCATCTGCAGTGACCTTAATCACAGCACACAGTATGTGCAGGGCTTGGCACTCTGCACCTTGGGCTGCATGGGCTCTTCTGAAATGTGCCGGGACCTTGCTGGGGAGGTGGAGAAGCTTCTGAAGACTTCTAACTCCTACCTGAGGAAAAAGGTATCTCACCGAGAGACTAAGTGGCGTTTTTCTGCCATTAGTGGCTGGTGAAATTGTCTTTCTTCTTACATGCAGACTTTGACTTACTTCATCTGTCAAGGGAAGAAGGCTGTACTTATGGGAGCATTTCCCTAGTTGTTGCCTTTCTCTTGGCTGTGTATATCTCCTATTCTTGCAGGCTTCAAATGTTTTAGTCCAATTTTGTAAATTCCAGAACTTGAATAAAATCCAAATAAAAGAGCCTATTTCTTTGGGGAGCACTGAAGAGGTACTTAAAATGCGCTGGTTCATTTACAGGCAGCCCTATGTGCAGTTCATGTCATCAGGAAGGTGCCTGAGCTGATGGAGATGTTTTTGCCAGCCACAAAAAACCTGCTGAATGAGAAGAACCATGGTAATAATTCTTTTTAGCCACAGCATCTTTCCATAACCTTGTGCTGCAGTAGCCACATAAAATGTGGGTTCATGTGCTCCTTCACACAGGTGTCCTTCACACTTCTGTTGTCCTCCTCACTGAAATGTGTGAAAGAAGCCCAGACATGCTTGCCCACTTCAGAAAGGTGAGGCCATGTGAGAGTTTTGTGCAGTTGGGTTCCTGTTCTTGTCCTTTGAGCGAGAAGAATAAGCTTCTGGTCCGGTTGTGGCAAGATGGTCCCTGGTTGTGGGCTAGGATGTGTATTTCATGCCCTGTAGACACACCCACCCTTTACGCCTGTTAGAATATCTTCAGCTTGTTCCATTTTATGAACAAATGGCCTTATCAGATGTAACTGAAAGCGATGTATGCCAAGGCAGGAGCTGCTTCTGCTTCCATCGCTTAGCCCTGAGGTAGGAGAGGACTAGCCTTTGCCCGGCACCAGTGGATGCAAAGGGAAGAAGCCGTTGTCCCTTGGGGAAGCCTGTGGTTGGGAGGGGAGACCCCTCAACGTCTCGAGTGTCCTGGCTGCCTGAGTCTAGGCTGGTGATGGTGGTTGAGGCTGCAAGCTGAGTCTTCCCTGCCCAGTACTTACCTTCATCTCTTTTGTCCCCTTTCTCTGCTTGGAATCCTGCTCTGGTGGGTTAGAATGAAAAGGTAAGAAGGTGCTTCCAATTCCCTGCTTCCGCCCCACCCCACCCCTCAATGCAGTGCATGCTTTGCTATAGGCTGGTAGAGGCCAATGCTCTGCCTGCTGCTCTTCCTCCTCTGCTGTATCAACCCTGCTAGTCTAGCTTTGGAGAGACTCCGTAGTGCTGTAACCGCCACCCTTTGCTTCCCTTTTTCTGGTGTGTTTTCATAGGACGTGCGTAGTGGAAAAAGAGGCAGAGAGAAGGATGGGCTGGGTTTCAAACATTTCAGGGCTGAATTCAGTGGGCTCCTATCCAGAGATTTTTGTCATCAGTCTTATGACGACACCCCACCCCACCACTTTACATATTGCAACTGCCGCCTTTTTTTTGATTCTGTGCTGAGATATGGACTGCTGCCATCCAACAGTACCGCATTAAAAAATAACCCTAAGTGTTAAATACGCTGGGGAGAGGCTAAGCAAAGGGGCTTTTCTTTGTGAGAGATTCATCAAATAGACCCATGGGTTGGTCATAGAGTCCAAAATCCAACTCTTGATATCTGTTCTTTTCAGCTTGTACCCCAGCTTGTTCGCATTCTGAAAAACCTTATTATGTCAGGCTATTCTCCGGAGCACGATGTTTCGGGGATCAGTGACCCCTTTCTGCAGGTTAGTTGTTTTGAAGGCAGGGAGCAGAATTGGCTTGCTCTGTAAGGCCTCTTCAAGAACTTGAAACAACAAATGTAATTTTTTCCAGGTTCGAATCCTGCGGTTGCTGAGAATTCTGGGCCGAAATGATGATGACTCCAGTGAAGCAATGAATGACATCCTTGCACAGGTGAGAGGATTGTGGGCAGGTGGTGGGGAAGTCTTAGACTGGAAACCAGAAAATTGTAAACCATCCTCTGTATTCCAGGTGGCCACAAACACGGAAACAAGCAAAAATGTGGGAAATGCCATTCTTTATGAAACCGTCTTAACTATCATGGACATAAAGTCTGAGAGCGGCCTGAGAGTACGTCACTTTGGCTCTGTGGGTTCCCCAAGGAAAAATGGCTGCCACATTGGAGCATCGCTTTTCCAGGCTTCCTCAGGAACACCAGAACTTTTCAGAAGGAAAAGTCTGAATGGGCACCAGCTATGGGATTTAGCTATATGCTTTAATTCCTTGGTTGATCAATGTCTTGCATTGCTACTCCCCTCCACCTGCC
>JANHJO010002196.1:37108-50188 GCA_032468235.1 Pseudoxyrhopus heterurus | reverse complement strand
CCCCGCCCCCGATATGTTCTGTTGGAAAGGTTCTTTGTGACCTTATCTATCTGTCTCTCTGCAGGTGCTGGCCATTAACATTCTTGGTCGGTTTTTACTCAATAATGACAAGAATATAAGGTAAGCCTATTAATGCATGTTATGATTGGAACTGGCCTGATATCTTAGTCAGCACCAGGCACTTCTTAAATGTGGCCAGGAACATATTTTCTGCTCACTCCAATAGAGAAGTTCAATCTAGGTTCTTTTGCCACGATGAGAATTTTTATTGCTTAGCTGGCCAAAATTGATTCTGGGAGCTTTGAGTAGACTTGACTGCCCTTTTGCTCTCTGCAGGAGACCTTCAGTGTGCTACAGCGCAGAGCAACCACCATCATCTAAAATATTCGTTTCTTGTTTCTCAGATATGTAGCCTTGACGTCCTTGTTGAAAACTGTGCAGACTGACCACAATGCAGTCCAGCGACACCGGAGCACCATTGTAGATTGCTTAAAGGATCTGGATGTCTCCATCAAACGGTGAATGAAGCTGGAAGGAAAGGCCAGGCTGTGGTCACGGATTACTCTTTAGCTGCCCTATGTTTCTTCTGCCTTTTTTTTTCTTTTTTAGCTAGTCTTTCCCAGAGAGCCAAGTACTATATCCAAAGTATTGTTTTCCCTATGGTGGCTTCTGTAGGATTCTGCCTGCTTTTTGTGTCAAGGTGTCAGCAGCCCTGGAATGTTTTGGAGTAATCTACCCATTATAGTAAATTTCTTTGTCCTTTGTTCTGGAGAAAATAATGATGTGCCCTAAGAATAGCTTGCAGTTTTGCTTACTGTTTAAATGTTTTGATGTTGAGAACTATATATTCACTGAAAAACGTACCCGATTTGGAAGTCTTGGAAGGCGGGGTAGAGTTGTAAGAGCCAGCAGGAGTAGGTAGGGCAGTGGCTATAAAATTTAATTTTTCAAATCTCACAGCATTTTACAGATGCTACCCACAGTTTTAAAATTCAGTCCCACAATTGAAAAAATAGAAATTTTTGCACTTTTAAGATGCATCAGTTATTTTCAGGTTAGGTCATATTCACTGATGTCTTTTTCGTCCTTTCTAGCATTGAGGATATTGCTTTTGCATCAAAAAAAGAGATCTGCCTCCTACAGAATTTGTGGAATTTGTCGAATTTTGAGTCAGATTTGGGACATATTTGATAAATTCATTCTTTGTAGATAGAGATTTAAGATGCCAGAAGAAAGAAGGGCTGTCTAGCAATTTGACATGGCATGTTATTGAACATAAATATAAAAAAGAATGGTTATCTGATGTAGTTTTAACGGATCTCTTAATTTTTCAGTCACTACTTAATGCAAGTTCTATTGGTTGTTCATTAAGCTGTCCTAGCAAATCACTGTTGTTGAAGTATTGAAATGTCAGAGGTTGGTAGTCATTACTGCCTTGGAGATGATCTCAAAGTTTAGGAAATTATCAGAGCTGGGAATTGAAATGGCTTAGCCATTGTGGTACAGGAAGGGTTCTTTCTGGGTTGGGACCTATTCAAAAGTTGATAATTTCATTGGCGAGGAAACAATCTGGCAGTGCTCAGAGATGTGGCTTCTTGATTCATGCAGATGTAGGATGACACTTGAGAATGACTTGGTAGACATAAGTCACTAAGCAAGCATATCTGTTGCCCCAGAAATACTCTCGGGGTGCCATGGTTCTTACAGGGCCCCAGTTTCTTCCTTCTGCATCAGGTGAAGTTGGGTGTCATTTCCTGATGATACTCTATGGCTAATGAATGCATTTCATTTTTCACCTTTCACAGGCGTGCAATGGAACTCAGCTTTGCTCTTGTGAATGGGAACAACATTCGGGGAATGATGAAAGAGTTGCTATATTTTTTGGATTCTTGTGAACCTGAGTTCAAGGCTGATTGTGCATCAGGAATATTTCTTGCAGCAGAAAAGTAAGATTTCTTAATCCATAGATTTGTTTATGGCCAGTCTTGCCACCCGTTCTAGTCCTGCCACCAACATTTACAGCATGGGTATCCAACCTTGTGGCTTGCCTGGGCCACATTGAGTGAAGAGGAATTATCTTGGGCCTCATATAAAATATATAATATAGTTAATGTATATAAATCACATAATGTTAAAAGATTACGATCTTGTGGGGCTGCAGTGTTAGCTGTCCAGGGCCGCAGGTTGGACTTGCCTGATTTAGAGGCTGTGTTGTAGGAAAGCCTGCTGACCAATTGGTTGTATAAGAGGCTTGATCTCATCTAAAAGGGCTACCTTGGTTTTTACTGGTGTCTGGATCAGAAGCTGTTGACTGGAGAGACCTTGCACTAAGGAAGGGAAGTAATGGGGTTCTTCGCCCTTTGCAATGAAACTCTCTTCTTGCTCTGCCACTCCACTCTTAGCTGCTGTGTTGACTTGAACAGCTACGGAAATTGCTGTCCATTGGAGAAAGGGCAGTACATTTGTGTGCTGGAATCATGCCATTAGGCCATGCTTCCTGCAAGATTTCCCAGATGCCATTGAGCATTGAACTAATGATAACTATGATGATCATCGCTTTCCCTAGAATCCCCCTTTGCCCCAGTGCAGGGTTTAACTTCAGTTCACAAAGATCTGCAACACAATCCAGATTACTCCAGTATTGTGCTTGAATATGTGGGGAAATTTGGAAATTGTCAAGCAGATAGTGGCATACAATCCTCTCTGAACATATGTTTGTTGATTTTCCAGATATGCTCCTTCTAAACGCTGGCACATAGATACAATCATGCGAGTCTTGACAACGGTAAGTATGGCTTCTACAGAGACTTCACCATGATTTCATGTATGCCAGGCAACAGGCCTTTCGCTGTGTCCTTGTTTAGTGGCTGCAGAGTGGGCTCGTGCTTTGCTCATCATAGACTGACTGACTGCATTGAAAGAGGGCCAGGGACTCCTCTTGCTGGATGTGGCAGGAGGGACCCAATTAGCCAAGCATGCTACAAATGACATGGGTCTACAGTGATTGTGAGTTTGCTTCTGGGTGTGATTCAAGTGCTGCCTGTCAAGCCCTACATGGCCTGGGACTTTACTTGAGGGACTGCTGGTCTCCTATAATATCTGCCTGACTGGTTCAATCTGGCAGGGTTGGCATGCTTCTTTCAATTAAACGGTACCATCTATCTCCGTGCTTTCTCTGATTCAGTGCAGCCCTTGGAAATTAAATTCTCCCCAAGATTTCAACAGCCCACCCAACTGGTGTTTCAAAGGGCCCTGAAGGCCTGGCCCTTCACTTGGCCTTTGACAAGCGTGACTGAACACACACACACACACACCTATTTTTATTTTTTTTTGTTCCCATCTGGGTTTGTTAGCCTCTGCTGCCTCTGTTCTTTTTACTTATGTTGTTTTCTTGTTTAAAATGTTTTTAACGATTTGTAAACTGCTCAGAGTCATTGGGAGTCAAGCAGCTCATAAATTGAATAGATTATTTTTATTATTTGCAATAGCCGTCTGCAAATAATGCAGATTATTGGAGACCATTTTAAGTAGTTCATGCTGTGTCAACCTCTTTAGAAGCCCTTTCTCCTTCTTGGAACTGCAAGGCCACTTAAGAATCCCTCAGCACTTTCTCTGTTTATTCTACCGATGTGCCGCGGAAAACTCTTTTTCTGAGGGTCTCAGTAGTCTTTGACTAATGGCAGCAGTTGGGAATGGAATTTCCATTGCTAAGTAATGCGGTTATAAAGCACCCTCGTCCCCTGCTAGCCTGATTATGCCATCGTTCATTGAATCCCACCCCTATCAGGCAAGGCAATCAAAGTCAGTAGGGAAGCCAGCAGGAAACTGCAGGACTGGCTGGGGGATGCTGGTGGGGGACGGGGAGAGGAAGCGGCAGGGGCTGCAGGGTGCAGGAGCACATGGGGGAGGCGGAGATCAGGGAGGTGCAATGAAGATTGGAGGGTGCATGCAGTCCTGCTACAGCAGCACTCCCCAAACTTTCTGGCTCCACTGACTGGCAGAGGCAGCAGCGGGGGGGGGGGGGTAGGTTCCCGCATGCAACCTAGATCCTGTGCATGCGCAAATGAAGCTTCACACGCCCCCCTGCCGCTTGCACGCTCTGTTCCCTACAGGTCATGGACTGGTAGCATTCTGTGGAAATGGGGTTGTGGGCCCTTGTGCACGAGAGGAGAAGATAAAGAGGCTTGTGGCCTGCCTTGCTGGCTTTGCTGCTGACTTTCTGTGGATGCCGGCAGGGAAGGTCACAAGTAGCAACCAGGGCGCAGCAACCGGATGGGGAAAGGGGGACAAATTAGTTGCCAAGTGCCCAGATCTTGATTGTGCATATGAGAGGATGTGGGAATGGGCGGAACGCTGAGGACTGGTCATAACCGCCATCTTAACTTCCAACAGTCACTCACTGAGCTGTTTTGAGGAGAGTTGGACTATGGAATTTTGGAAGTTATATTATGCTGGTATAGCATTTTATTTTATCAGTTTAATCACTTTTATCTGACCACTTGGAATCAGTTAGATTGTAAGTGGCTTATGGAGTTGAACTTTACATTCTGTTACATTTTTATATAACACCCACACACACACACTTGGGTATATAATTTGCTGATCCAACATCTGTAGCTTCCCCAATAGAAATCTCTTAAGTGCCAAACCATGGCTAAGGCATAATACTGTCACTTTTCCCCACCCACTCCAGGCAGGGAGCTATGTTCGTGATGATGCTGTGCCCAACCTTATCCAGCTCATTACCAACAGCATGGAAATGCATGCCTACACTGTACAGAAACTCTACAAAGCCATTCTGGGAGATTATTCCCAAGTAAGTCCTGTGGGGATGGGCGGGAACACTCTTTTGATTGTCTCCAGGTAGAGAACATGGCTATCACCTTTCCTTCTTCTCTGCTAGCAACCCCTGGTACAGGTGGCTTCCTGGTGCATTGGTGAATATGGAGATCTCTTGGTATCCGGTCAGTGTGAGGAAGAGGAGCCAATCCAGGTTTGTTGACTGGAGAAGGGAAGAGGATGGTTGTGGTTTCTGGGGTGTGAGCTTTTGGCCAGGTGGCTGCTTTCCCTGCTTCCTTACCCCTGTCCAACCCTTTGGCTTGCCCAGGTCACAGAGGATGAAGTCCTTGATGTTCTGGAAAGTATCCTTGTCTCAAACTTGACAGCATCAGTCACACGGGGCTACGCCCTCACCGCCATCATGAAACTGTCAACACGGTTCACTTGCACAGTCAAGTGAGTTCTCTGGGGTATGGAAGAGGTTTGCCTTTGCAGCTGAGTGTCTAGTGCTCTGCTTAAAAGCTTCTGAAAAGAGCCAAACTCTCCAGGAAGCTGGCGGTTGGAAGAAGAGTCTCCAGCGCCGTGTTCTTTGTTGAACCTCAGAGGAAAACTTGGTAACAGAGGTCAGATGTTTCCATGGGCAATCCATTCAGTGCCACCAGGGTAGTTTGTCTCGAACCCACTGTAGCGAAAGGTTGGGACTGGCAGGCCTGCTACAGTAAGCTCTTTGCTACCTTCACCATTTCTTCCCTTTCTCTCTCCAGTCGCATTAAGAAGGTGGTCTCTATATATGGCAGCAGCATTGATGTGGAGCTCCAGCAGAGGGCAGTGGAGTACAACGCCTTATTCAAAAAGTATGACCACATGAGGTGAGTACTGGAGCCCCAGGCCTGGTGGTCTTGTTGCCTTTCCAAACACTTCATTGTCCAATGGTGCACTTTGAGATGCACGTGATGAGACTGAAGAGTGACTCCTGCTGAAAGATAGACTTGATATCACAGCTCTTTGTGCATTATCTTTGCTCAGTTGGGTATCCTGCTATCCTGAAATAATGAGCGGCTCTATTGAAGAGCAAATACTTATTTGGAGGATAGTTATTGACTTCTAATTAGTTTAGAAGTCACATTTCCTATATGGGCAGATAGTAGTAGACATCATAAGATTATCTAAGAAACACATCTGAAATTTAAGAATATTTATCATGCATCTCTCTCTATCAATTGTAACTGGCCACTTCCTAAATTCTTCACAAACTACATCTCTGGCTGAGTTCACATAGCCTAATATATCCTAAGACCAGATAAAGTGACACTGTTTTTGTGCAGTATGTTGTGCCTAACAGAAAACCCCTATTGATCTGTTTGCTATGTCCTAAACACACATCACAAGTGCCTGCCACCAGCTGAAAGAACTGATGGCACAATGTGCCTCTGCTACAGAAAGGCATTTTCTGGCCATTGTTGTCCCTTTATCAGAGAGACCCTCTGCAACGGGCTATTGCCTACCCCAGTTCTCCATGTAAATAGAACCATAGGATTTGGTTACCTTGCTCCCTTGCAGGTCAGCTCTGCTTGAACGTATGCCAGTTCTGGAAAAATTGGCAGCTAACGGTCCTACAGATGTTACTCAGCCCAATGGGGAAGCAGAGCCAACAGTCTTGGAGACCAAGCCGCCTCTGTCCAGCCTGCCACCAGCCAGCCAGGTAAGAAAAGTGAATGTTATGTGGAATTCATGCTCTCAACAACAGGGGCTGTAAGAGTGACTGAAACTACTGTAAGATCAGTTGATGGTTTTCTTCAGAAATCTCCCTGCTTAGCTGTTTCCCTGCATGTTTTCTTCTGAGTTGCATGCACTTCTGTCTAGATTGATTAATGGACGGCTGTCTCTGTGTTTTTTGTTAGGCTAATGACCTGCTGGATCTTTTGGGAAGCAATGACATCACTCCTGTCATATCAACGGCCCCTTCCAGCAAGGCAGCTTCTGTTGGTGGGGAGCTGCTGGACCTCCTTGGGGATCTCAATCCAACAACAGGTGAAATCCTGTGTTCAGGTGGGAGAAAAACGGGATGGTGGGAAACCCAGTTTTGGGGATCCATAGGGCTTTCTGTATTGCTTTTGCAGGTCCTCCAGCTCCTGCCCCACAGATACCACAGCCTCCATTTCTGTTGGACGGACTTTCTTCACCACCCATCTTCAATGATATACCTTCTGGTGAGAATGTAGAATGCTCTGGACATGAGGAGCTAGGCTGATATATGGAAATAAATTGTTAACATATAGAAATGTACATTGCTTGTTTCTATTGAAGATATTTCTCAAGATGACTGAGAACCCCAATTAAAAACAAGAGTGTATTGCTGATTAAACCTACTCTAGCAAACAGGCCAGCTTCTTGTGGGGTTGTGGCGTAATATTGATTACCATAGCCTGGTTTTCTAGAGCAAGCATGGTGTCATGGTGAAGGTGTCAGACTAGAAACAGGAGCCTGTGATTTCTAGTTCCACCGTAGGCACAAAGCCAGCTGGGTGGCCTTGGGCCAGCCTTAGGAAGGAGGCAGTGGCAAACCCTTTCCAAAAACCTTGCCATGAAAACCGCAGGGACCAGTCCAGGCAGTTGCCAGGACACCACTTCAGAATTAAAAGGAGACTGAAACAAAAGCCAGGCTTTCTCCTGCAGCATGATTCCTCACATGCCCGCCTGTGAGGGTCTTAGAATCCAAGCCTCTAAAAAGTAAGGGAGGTTGCAAGCAGCCCCAGGACTTGAGCAGTGCTGCTTCTCCACAGGCATTCCTCCAATCACAGCCTACAACAAGAACGGGCTGAAGATTGATTTTGCTTTTGAGCGCTCCAACACCAACCCCAGTGTCACCGTCATCACCATACAGGCCTCTAACAGCACTGATGTGGACATGACAGATTTTGTTTTCCAGGCTGCGGTACCAAAGGTGGGTCACGTCTTTCAGTGGGGGTAAGGCTAACCTAAGATGTGGTTTAGTCATCAGAAACCTGTGCTGCTAGTAGCCTTGCAGAATGTTTCTGTGAGGGCTTGCTTGGCATTGTCAGGAAATCGGCATGGCTCCCTTATTTGTTCTTCTCTAGACATTCCAGCTTCAGCTTCTGTCTCCGAGCAGCAGCAGCATCCCAGCATTTAACACAGGGACCATCACACAAGTCATCAAAGTCCTGAATCCGCAAAAGGTACACAAGTGAGGCAGCTCCCCAGCCTCCCTTCAGATGGCCTTTAGCAGGGGTGATTCAGTTTGAAGAGGGAGGCAAAAGGAAGCAAGAGAGCCTTGGGCAAAGGAAGATGCGGCTTTTGCTTCTTCTTTGCTTGACTCCTCTCTCGGTATCTTATCTGGCCAGGGCTGGACATTGGCTCCTCTCCACCCCCTGCTCAGTTTTCACCTCTCTGGTTTTTTGCAGCAACAGCTCCGCATGCGGATCAAGCTGACATACAACCACAAGGGCTCAGCAATGCAGGACCTGGCAGAGGTCAACTCTTTCCCCCCCCAGTCCTGGCAGTGAGCTCTGCTCTCCTCACCCTACCTGGTTGGCCAAAGGAACGTTGGGCAGAGCCTGTGACTCCAGAAGTTCCCCAGCCTCCCCGTGTCTGGGGGAGCTGCTGCTGCAGCAGAGGAGAAGGAGCACTGGCCTTGCTCATCCTGAAGCATTTCTTTTTCGAACCTTGCGCACTCTCTCTCCCCCCTCCTGAACTGCTGAGCCCCACCCACCACAGACGCCACCTTCCCTTGTTTGGGGAAGGGGGGGCACATTGGGACGTGTGCTCTCTCCCCCCTCCCCTGAGAAGGGGGCTGCTGCTGCTGCTATTGCCGCCTTGTGTCCAGCAGATGGGTGGGTGAGATGGGTTTGGGTTTGGCTTGGCTCCTTCTTACCGGGTTACCATCTTTAGACGCTTTTGTTTAAGGAAGCTGGTGCCCTTCTTTTCTCCTTGGGCTCCCCTGACGTTGGGGCCCTTTTCTACACACGACTGCACCCTTGGTGAGCAGTGAATTGAGCCCTGTATGGATCTGCTGTTCTGGACAGAAACGCTGCTTAGAGGATTTGGCAGGACATTGGGCAGTGAAGCCAAGCCCACTTTGGGCCAGTGCCTCTTTGAAGAAGCATCATGATGGACAAGACTGACTGCTCTAGCAAGTCATTTTTCAATGTGCCCCCATCCCAAATCTCGGACCTCCTTTTGTCTGTTTCTTGGCTGTCAGCTGTGGTAGGATGAGTAGAAAGGAAGAGTGTGTTCCTGGGCAAACGTCTTAGAGATGGAGGGGGGGCCCCATTAGCTGCAGAAAGACTCATCTCAAGACTCCACTGCAAAGCTGCTTCCCGCTCCGACCCCTTCCCCCCTTTCATTTCCTGAGTCTGTCAGTCCTGGGTTCCATTTGAATTTGTTCTTCTGGGACATTTGTGTTGTATCTGTAATACTGGCACTGAAATAAAGACCATCTGGTTTAATGAGATGTCCTGCTTTTAATAACTGGTTTGGAACTTCATGTCCCAAATGGGGAGTGCAGTGATCCAAAAGTTCAGCAAGATTTCACAAGAACTAGTCCTAATGCAGAAGTGAAAGACTAAGAGAAGTGTTTATAAAGGAGTCCTTTGTGTTCCTATCCTGGATCCCTGCCTGCTTTGCAGAAAAAGCCGTGGATCTGCTTCCAGTAAGTATGAGGAGTCTTTGTTTTTCAAGGACTGGGCACCATGGCGTAGCAAATCCGTACACAATACAGTTTGATTTATCAACCAAGTTGATAGTGTTGCACTCCTTCCCCAACAGGCTAGTGCTCTGAGTCAACTCTGCCCTTCTAGGATTTATGATGTTCCCACATAAATATTTTTACTACTCATTTATACTGTCATTACTCAATTCAAACAAAAGACAAAAAAAGCCTTTCCCAAAGTTCTGGCAGTAATTGGGAGGAGCTGCTGTTTCACTGGCTGCTCCTTTCCTAGTTGGTATCAAGCTTTAGGCAGGACTCCCACTGCCAGATAAAAGGCTGTCCCCATACAGTCACATAACTACATTTCAAGTGCTTGGCAACCAGCTCACATTTACATCAGTTGCCAAGTGCCCCACAATCAAGTGATCACCATTTGCAATGTTTTCTGCTGGCTTCCCCACAAAGTCAGTTGAGAAGCCAGCAGGGAAAGATTTCAAGTGAAAGGAATAAAGGGAGCTGAAATCCTTAGAGGGCTGAGGGAATGGAACTGAAATTTTCAGGATTTCAGCTCCATTCCTGCAGCCCATTGAAGGATTTCCCCTCCATGCATGAGAGCAGCTGAAATCCTTTGGTGGGTTGCAGGAACTTTTGAGAGCAAAAGGGTTGCCTGCCAAGAGGATTTCAGTTCCAAACGGGCAGCTCTTTTGCTCTGTCTACTTAACAACCCAGGGAATTGCTTAAAGTCTACAACTGAAAGTACCAGTTGTACTTGAGCAGAGAACAAAAAAGCCATCACATTGTGTTTCACTTAAATGACTGCTTCACTCAACATCTGAGATTCTAGATCCAATTCTATTGTAAGTCAAGGACTACCTGTAGTTTGTGCTCCTGGCAATTGACTGATAGTCCTCTTGCCTGCTTATAATCTTGCCAATTGTCTATGTTGCTCATCAACTTTCTTCTACATCCCTCATGTTGTCTTAGCATTTTTTCTTGTAAACTAAGATCTGCCACAGGCAACTGCAACACTTCGTATGCCTATGAGTAAAATTATGCAAGAATGTATGCATGCATGACGGAAGTAGGGGTGCTAAGTGTTTCTGACTGGCTACAAGTGCTATTTCAAACTTCAGAGAGCAATCCCAAGTTCACTGCCTCATAGCATAGTTATGCTTTAGCATGCTCTCTTTGTGACACAGCATAGGATTTAAGCCATCCTTGTTCAAAGGCACTAAAGGGCTACACAGAGCGTCAAATGGCTGGAAGGGAAAGACACTGAGAGACTAAGACACTGGTATGAGTTTTTGTACACGCTAGGCAAAAGCACAGCTAGTGGGTTGTGATTTAGTGAACATGCACACCTACCAGCAAGCGGTTCAGCATGTTCTATGAGCCTAGAAAATTGTCTTAGCACATTCCAGTGTGATGACTAATCCTGGCATGTTGGGTAGAGGTACATATAATCAAAGCTTCTACCAGTGGCTGAAAACAATTCTTTGCTGCCATGAGGAAAGCCATGTCCAAATGAGAAGGGTAATTTAGTCCATCTGCTTATGTAATGAGACATGATTAAATCTTTCTGTGATGTGTCTGAATTTCCCTCAACCCTTGTATAAACCCATGTGCTGCAACTGGAATTAAGCTTTACAATCCAAAACACAAAACAGATTTGAGAGTTCCCGAAGAGTAACTGTACTTGGTACGAGCTTGAAAGAAGTTATTTTGCCACTTAGTTTTTACTTATAAGTAAAACAGAAATTGAGTCAGAAAGTCCAGGATGCCACAGCTGGATCTCACATCTTTGTCCAGTCCAGCTGTTGTGCCTTATAAAGTTTAAATGTATGGCACAATTATAAACCAAATTTTCAGCTCTTGTAATAACTTGTGGTATACGGCAAGTTCAAGGTAGACTGAGCTGAAGGGGATGCGCCTTTTGGCCAGGGGCCGATCCCATCTTCACATGGCTCTGCAAAGAAGCTGATGAGCGGCAGATGCTCAGTGCTAAACGTAGCAGCCTCAGGACAATCTTTCTTGGACAAAGTTGGCCCTGTATAATCTTTGGCAATCTCATATGCTGCCCTAGATATGAGGCAGAACCAAGGGGGCAGTTCTGAAAATACAGGCACATGGTCTCCCCAGAAGGGTAGAGGAATACAGATCTTTTGACCACTCAAGCTCTTCAGCCTTCAACAATCAACCCATGGAACAGAAGTTGCCTTCCGAAGTTGTGCGAGCTTCATCACTGGAGGCTTTCAAGAAGAGATTGGACTGCCATTTGTCAGAAATGGTGTAGGGTCTCCTGCTTGGACAGGAGGGTTGGACTAGATGGCCTACAAGGTCCCTCCCAACTCTATTAATCTGTAAGCCTCTGCTCATCAGCTACATCCTCCCAGCTCTCCATTGGAGCCTCCTTGAGACTTTAAAAATGGCTACAGCAAGATCCCAAAGAATTGGTTCACAGGGATCGCCTCAGAGCTGGCAGTTTCTGGACGAGGGAGAAGCAGCAACGGGGGGTTCGCTGGCTTTGAAGGCGAGTTCCTGCAAGGTCCGGGGCAGAAGGGCTTGGGGGGCGGGGCAGGGGGGCTTCGGGTGGCCACAGCTTTCCTCCCCGCCCGACCGGGCTAGTCCCTCGGGGCTGCTTTGGCTTGACGGTCCCGGCTGATTCTGAAGCCACCAATCAAAAGGGAGACCGCGGCGGCCGGCGTGAAAAGCCTGGCAGACATTCTGGTACCGAATCACCTGCAGCCGAAGCCGCCGCTGTGCCAGCCATTGCGGCAGAAGAGTGCTGGCCCGAGCCGCGGGCTCCAGCCTCGCTTGGGACGGCCTCCGCTTAGCCAAGCCGGGCACCGGGTGCTGGGCTTTCTCCCCGTGGCTCCGCTGAAGCCGCCGGGGGCCCCTCCGGGCTGCTAGCGGTAAGTAGTCCCGGGCCGAAAGGAGGAGCAGGCTGGGCAAGGAGTCCGAGGGGCGGAAGGCAGCCTGGGGGCGCCGCCACAAGTGCCGGGCCGTCCCTCGCTCCGCTCGCCTTTGCTTGCAAGACCAGCCGGAAGGCCTTTCTCGGGCCCGCCGCCGGCCGCCCTTCCCGTCGGGTCCACGAGAGGCAGCTGCAGCCTTCGCCGCCGGCTCCCCACGCAGACTGGCCCGGCAGACCCAGAACGCTCGGCCGCTTCTCCCGGGCCGCCCCGAGTGAAATTCCTCGCAGCCCCTCCCGGAGGCGCCAGAAGCCCCGCGGGGGCGGGCGCGGGAATCCTGAGGGGACATTTAGCCTTCCAGAAGTTGTGGGCTAAGCTTGAGCAAGTGGACTGGAAGACCTCCAGGATGCCTCCCAGCTCGGGTTATTCTGTTAATCCGGCGGCTCAGTCCGCTTGGCGCGGGGCGTCGGCCCTGCCTAGCGCCGCTCCTGTGGCTCCGCCGGCCCGGCCCCTCCGCCCCCTTTCCGCAGAGAGCCCTGCGGGTTCCTCCTCCGCCAAACGGCGCCCGCCGCCCCGCCGCCCTTGTGCCGTTCTCGCCTTTCCGCCCGGAGGGAGAGCCGGGGTGACGGGGGGCTTTCGGGAGGGTCTGGGGAATCTCTTGAGCTGGAGGCCAGTCGGGAGCCCCGCCAGCAAACGAGGGAAGAGCTCCTTGGCGGGCGGAGGA
>JANHJO010002194.1:144173-155178 GCA_032468235.1 Pseudoxyrhopus heterurus | reverse complement strand
GTGATCCTCCACAGGATGGCAAAGCCGGACCGGTCCGCCACCGCAGGCACGGGTGAAAGTGTGATGAAGTGTCGGGGTGGGCAGCAATGGATGGCGGCAGCCTTGAGCCACGAGCCCCGACAGATATCTTAGTCAACGGTACTAAAAGACACCAAGAAGTCAAGTACAGCAAGAATAGATGAACAACCTCTATCCTGCCGACATGTTAAATCATCCAAAAGTGAGACCAATGCTGTTCCCATCCTATACCCGGGTCTGAATCCTGACTGAAAAGGATCCAGATAATCCACTTCATCCAAGGTCCACTGAAGCTGTTGTGCAACTTCTTTCTCAACCACCTTCCTCAAAAATTGGAGGTTAGATACTAGATGAAAATTGTTCAATGTGATGGGGTCCAGTAATGGTTTCTTCAGAAGAGTGTGAACCAAGGCTTCTTTAAGAGATAAATAAATCACATTTCCTTTGGCTTTTATTTGTAATGTAAGTCCTGAACCAGCTTAAGATATTCTGTTTAATATTATTCATCTTCCAACTTTGGATGCACAGTTTAATACTGTTTTGGCTAGAGGGAGAGAGAGAGATAATCCATTATTTTCCATTTTTTCTTCTGTAACTTTCAATGGAAGTAGTATAAATCAAGACACTTTCAAACTAAACTGGTGATAGCATCCATCAAGTTTCCTTGTCAATATTATGGAATAGTTTGGCACTGCCTTTTTTCTGAGAAATGCACATACATATCTACAAAACGTACACACTTCCCAGTCTAACTTACAGTTTTGCAACTCCCAAGTAGTCCTCTCCTAAATACTATTCCAACTTGACTCTGCTTATCTTTTTAAATCAACCAAGATTAGTTAAGTGCTGCCACCTGTTGATGCTACATAGCCCAGAATATGCCATTTGACTGAGATTACAGTACTTTCAGGAAAAGTATTGTATAATGAACAACGGTTTTTATCTCTCTAGTGTGGTTTGAAAGTTTTCTGAGATTTCAGACTTCTAACAAATACTAGAATGTTACTGATATCATCAGTAGGATATGCATACTGGTTTGGTAAATTTGAAATGGGGAAATCACTAGACTAGACAGATGGATAATAATATTACTGGAAGCTGGTGCATATAAGCCCATCATAACTGCAAGCAAGGATCCAGAGGGGGATACACATAATGAAATGTTCATCATTAACTTGATATGCATACTTCATCCCTTTTGTATTTGCATCACAACATTGCAGACAAGTATGTAATAGGCGTAACTTGCATCGTAATGACACAATGTGTGTTTTATCCTTTTTCACAAGACCTCAATCTGCTATGGACACTCCTGATCATAGTACCTGTTATTGAAACTTCACAAAAGGAAACTCTAACCTGGGGAATGGGCATATCTAAGATATAGTGTGGATTTAAGGCACTCATCCAATGATAGTGAAAGTGTCCTTGGGCTCAGAGAAACTTGTTTGCATTACCTTGAGATATATCATGGATAACCTTCTAAACTATGAAACCACTAAATGTGTTCTCTTTGGGAGTCATGATCGTTAATCCTAATGATCCAGAGATAGAAGCCCCGATATAATGGATTGATGCAAGTAGCACCAATCAGCATTGATGAAGGACTCCATCTACATAATATCGTTCCTGTGCTTATATATAGTTGCTTTTGCAGAAAGAAGTCTTCTCTGCAAATCATTATAAAGTAATTTCTTGCTGGTTTTCATTTTACTGGGTTTTTACTCAAGGCGTGCCAATTATAGACTAATTATAAGGCATGGTTTTTTGAGCATTCTAAACTGTTCCAACAAGCAATAAATTATAGAGCTGCTATTACCCCAATTATGTAATCAGACAAGCAGAAATATGCACTGCAAGTTTAATTACATATTAATAAAGGCAATAATACTTGCCATTAAAAAGAAAGGGGCAAAAAACTACCAAAGTTTTCTTCATTGTGAGAGCATACTTATACGCTGAGAAGAAAGCTCTTTTCCTTCTCATTCTTTGGGGGTTTTGGCAGGAAAAATCATCCCGCCTAGGAATTCTTGGAGTTGAAATCCCTCGTATTTGAATATCATGAGATTGTGGAAGAATAGTCTTTGGGAAATGCAACAGCTTCCAGGATCCTCAAAGAAGCTCTGATTGGGCTATGAGAAAATATATGTTCTATATTCTATGGATAAAAATTGCTTTGCAGCTTTTTTTTGCATGACATCTATTTTTCATTTCCGCAAATCCAGCAGCTGGGTCTTTCATTCAAGCCTTGCAGGTGCACTCAGAGTAGGTCAAATTTCTCTCTTATGCAATTTCCATCCTATTTCTCTATAAAAATTAATTGACTGGCTTCCAAAAGAAGCAATGAAAATGGATTATTAATTTGATGCACATTCAAGTAGAATTTCCCTGTAAAGTGTTAAAAAGGCGCAGAGTCAACCTTTTTCTTAGCAAAAGAAAAGCACTAGGAACAATTTTGGAGGAAAGGAGCAACATTAAAAGTGACTTAAAGGCATAGGTCAAATATTCCAGGTTGCATCAGTTTGGTTCAGCTTGCCCAATGAATACTAAATCCTACTGAAATCAGCAAAAGTGATTCTGAGTAACAGAGTCTCCCTACCATTGTAAGTTCCAAACAATTTGATTCTTCAAAGAATCAAATCATTTCTGGATAAGAGTTCTTAGGGCATGTAAATATAAACTAATGGGTATCCACAACATACAGAGCTAAGGATCATCCTCAAGATGCCAAACCCGTTTGATATGCCCTAGCCTTAATCCCTTTGCACAAAGCACATTGAAATTGGCCAATAAACGTCTTAGGGTGGGGAGAGACCATGTAAGTAAATGCTCCTTCACTGGATAAACAATCCACAATAACTTGCCTTAGTAAGCTGGTGGAGCTAGGCCTCGCTCATAAATTCTTGGTGCACCCCTATAGGACTAGTTGAGCCTAGTTCATTTACTGCATTATGGCAGTAGAGTTAGTCATTTTGTGTCTCCAAATCAGGAATTTAGAAACCTTTCTGTTGTGTTCACTTTTGTTCAGCCTTTGACCTATAGCTGGTTCTGCTTGCCTCTATTCTATCTTATTTTCTAGCTGCCATGGTACACATCTAAATCAGGACTCTTAGACGATGCCTCCCAGGCAGGAATGGGTGAATCTGTCCAGTTTGATTTTATTCATTTTCTCGTGTTTCATTTTTCAAACATGAAGTGTATGAAGTTCCTTTTCTGCCTCAATAAATCAATTTGAGGATTTTTTTTTCTCTCTTTTTTTTAACCATCAGAAACATTCATATACCCTTTTGTGTGTATTTATCTTGTTATGTAAAATGGGTATAATCTTTGCCCCCTCCATTCACATTTTCATGAGTTTTGTGCGCGTTTTCTCCAATGTATGTATATTTATACAGATCTTTTGTCCCAGAAACATTTGTATTTATTTGTAAATTAATTGTAAATTTTACAGAACAATTTACAGTAGGCCATTGCACAGTCCATCACCTCAAAAAGACACAGCCAAATTGATTGGCAATTGGTGGTGAGAATTTTCTAAAGTGTTTGGAAAAATTAAATGAGATGTTGCAGCAGGAGGCCTCTGAGGGCCATATCCTTCTAATCCTCTCCTTTGAATTCCTGTTATAGCAATATTATCACTCTGACACAAAAAGCATACTAGAAGAAAATGTCTAACCCTGACACATATGTTTGGGAAATATGAAATGAGTAAAAATGCATTTTAGAATGTATAGAGGGAGCCATTTTGTATCAAACTTCTATCTCGCAACTCATAAAGCAGAGTCTAGTCACAGTCTAACAGTCTAACAACTAGACAATTTATTATAGCCCTTCACATTGTTCATCTGCAAATGGTGGCAAAAAGAAAATATGTGGAGCTCTGATTGGTTTTACTCACCATTATTACATTATTGCTATGAAATTAACTAGTTTTTACATTGTTTTGTACTGGAAATACAAACAATTAAGAGCCAGTTTGGTCTAGTGGTTAAGGCACCAGACTAGAAACCAGGAGACTGTGAGTTCTAGTCCTGCTTTAGGAATGAAAGCTGATTGGGTGACTTTGGGCCAGTCACCCTCTCTCAGCCCAACTCACCTCACTGGTCTGTTGTTATGAGGAAAAATAAGTTTCTTTGTTGTGCTGCCAGCCTCCTGAAACAGCTTCCCACCAGAACTTCTACAGCTGCCAACCTGATCATATTCAGAAAATTCTTGGAAAAACAATTATTCTCCTAGTCCTTAGGAAAAGGTGGGTGCCAAGTTCCTGTAGAACATTTTATTTGTTAATCAGTTGTCTTCTCCCAGGCAGTCATGATTTTTAGTTTTGTTATTTGTGTTGTTCTGCTTTTAAACTGCCCAGAGACTTGTATAAACAAACAAACACATTTTCACCATAGACCTGGATAAAAACACAACAATATGCATTCAAGCATGTAATTAAAATTCCATATACTGTAGGTGACATAATTGAGCCATAAGAATGTTTTCAATGTATCATAATTATGAGTTTTATTACAATGATCTTTTTAAAAAAAAATCAATAATGGTCTAGATAAGTACAAGAATTACATTTTTGGTGGAATATTTTTTTTTTACCAGTTAATTTATCTATAAATATTCAGCTGCCAGTTATCAAGATGAAAACCAGCAGGGTTCCTTATTTATTCATAGCTTTTGTATTTAAAACTGTTTTAAATTATCTGCAGCACAGTTTTTAAAACAATATAAATAGCAATCATATTATGTTTATTTTATGTGTGGGCCAGGGTTGTATTTGCCTTCCAGGAAGTGAAGTTGTTCTATGATTAAGTCCTTCCTCCAACGTGAACCCTACAAGATCTCTGTGAAGTAGGCTGAGCTAATGGTCCTTCAGTGAGCTTGCCTTTTTCAGTAGGATTCTGCTGACCCCAGTCAATACTCTCATACTCTGTGGCCACTGTATACATAAGATATACTTCACACTTACATGTGTCCTGCAAATCAATAAAAATCAGATTAAAGCATCTACCTTTGGGTCAATATTAGATTTGATGAATGTTTCTTTTCCTACAAAAATTAACAGGAAGACTCCAATTGTTTTTCTAAATCACTAACTTTGTCCAATTCAAAAAGAGAAGAAATAAAAAGGAAATTCCCAATCTGGATATTATATGAGAGTCAAGCAATCTGCTATTGTCCAAAGAACTTCAAGACCAAGTAGTCTCAGGTAGCATAAGTAATGATCAGGAACAATATGGGTACTGTAGTCCCATATATAAAGAGCCATCAAGTTGTTTGTTACATATTTGGGAAAATTGCATCTTGATTTCAACAGGAATGATTTTATGTGCTAACAAACCAAGTGAATGAAGGAAACCTTCTTTTTGGAATTAAAGTTATGGAAATTGATGAGAAAAGTAGAAGTCCAACATTCTGGAAGCAATTGCTCTAAAATGTATGTATGAAAGAGTCAGAATGAAATCACCCATAGCCTAGAGCAATGTCCTCCCTAATCATCTAGCCTAGTTCCATGCTTTATTCCATTTTGGATCACCAAACTTCTCCTGGGTCACTCCTTTGATTTAGAAAAGAAGAAAGAAATTCAAGCTGCATAAAAATGTATTCTGAAATATGATTTGACTTGTCTACAACAGCCAGGTGATATCCCTCTCCTCATTTTGTGATTTTGGATTTTTATACTACATAGTCTAAGATATAAACAAACCAATTTGAAAGAGATTAGGATTCCATCCAAAGATGGTCTTGAATTCTTGCCTTAACTATGAGATGTTGTTATTGCTTAAATGTATTTTCCACGGATATATACTGTGCAGTTCTTTGCTGACTCAGGGAACACTGGAACAACAAAGATACAGCCAAGAACATCCCATTTATCTTTGTAGTTGCTGGCAAAGATAAAATCTACGTCCAGTAGCAGGAAACATAGCTTCCCATTCCTGCTGTTGAGTGAGATCAACAATGGAGACAAAACAATATAAACATTTTTTGCAATTCAGGCCACATCCTGAATCTGTTTACTAACTTGCAACAAAATGCAAAGTTAAAGATGAAAACTATCCGAGATAGATAGAAGAACCAGTACATTTCCTCCTGTGCATCTGTCCTTGGTGTTATAACTTTTTGGTAAGATTCATTCAATCACATTCAAACTTGTGGGATTTGATGTCAGCCCCTCTGAAATAAGTCAGACTTGGATACCAAAATTATTGCTATGAAAACTACTTTTATTAAAGAGTTACAGTAAGAAAAAACTTGCAATTCTGAATATGTCTTTCCACTCCTTGTCTATATCCAAAAGATTGGGGAAGGTCAAATTTGAGACATTTTCTCAAATTACATTCCTTCTTCAGATTCAGATTTCTCTTATCTGACTATTGTCTTGGCTGCAGCTTTTATTCAAGGTTGTTCACACAGCCCATTACAGAGCGCAGCTCATTACAAAGGCTAGGAAAACCCTTCTCCTGTACTGTGCATCTGACATCAAAATCAAACTTGGAAGCAGTAAAGTACTTTATGATGCTAATTGCTCCTATTCTTCAGAAATTAACTCATTTCCCTGCCTGTAAAGCAATACTTATTTAAAGACTGTGTTTATTCTTGGGTTTACAATGGCAATCGGCATTGGAAGTTCCATCACTAAGTGATGTGGTCATAAAGCATGATGTCACGTGACCACGTCATTTAGCGGTGGCAATCCTGACAATCCCAGTTGCCATCCTAATCCCAGGACTGCATGGGTTGTAAAGTGAGGATCGCGATATCGAAAGAGGCAGGAGTCCCAGGCAAGCAGGCTGGCAGGTGAGGCCTCCACCTGAGAGCTATGGGAAAATGGGCAGATGTCATGGGCAGCCACTACAGAGTGCAGACTAGTGAGTAAGTGCCACAGGCAAGCATTACAAAATTGACTTTGTGGAACCCAGCAGGAAAGTCACAAATGACAATCAAGGATCCTGCAACCTTTGTAACTGCAATTTGGCTTCCAAGTGCCTGAATCATGATCATATAAACTGCAATGGCCACAGGTTTGAAGATGGGTCATAAGACCGCCTACTTTAGCATCATCATAACTTTAAAAGATCACTAAATGAACAGTCATAATCTGAGGGCTACCTGTATAAAGAGGTTCCTTCCACAATTCTACTAAATTCCTTAGAGTTAATCAAAGGCATTGATTACATTTAGCTGGCACTATCATATGTCTAGCCACTCACTGATTTTCTTCTTGGATCTTCTTTAGATCTTTTTTCCCTCCAGTCAAATCAACATGAACTCTCAAATTTGATCCCTAAGTGCACATTTAGTGCTTTTTATAAACCGCATTGGAACTTGCAGATCTTCAACAGGCAAACCTGCCTAAATCTGGCTTGGGCCATCTTCCTCTTCCTTTCCAAAATCCCAACCCTAATGATTTTACCTGTCCACTCATTGTACTCCCTTTCTCACCTTCACTGAGTGTGAATCCTTTATCAACTCTTGTTATTTTCCTAGGCTGAATTAATCACCTTCCAAGTACAGTTTGTGTATCTGGGAGATCATAAGACAAGAGGCCATATAGTATTTCAGGCAGCACCATTCTGTCACACTCAGAAATCGCAATACCCATTGGTCATCCAATCGGCTTCTTTAAGTGTTGCTCTGAACGCATAATGACACATTGTGAGGTAAATCTGACAATTCCCATGCTCTCTTTAAAAGTTTCATCTTCAGAGAAAGAGGACGAGTCAGGGAAAGAATTTAAAACCAGTGCATTCACAAGCCTGAGTTTAAGTCATCAGATATTCTGAACACTTTGGTTCTTATTTGGATCGAACAGCAAACTGGATAAAATTACTTTATGTTATCTTATGGTGATATGGGCAGCTAATAAATTAAAAAATTAAAATAATTTAAATTTAAATAATTTAAATTTAAATTAAATTAAAATATTAAAATTAAAATTGAATTCAGATAGCTTTGAGTAATGGGGGGTTGAGGGACTTCTTAACTACTCTGAAAGGACTTTTCCCTTGCCAGGAGGGAATATTCTCCCTCTGAAGCATCAGATATACATGTTTGCCATGTCAGTGTGGTAGTTAGGATTGCCTATTTCCATCTGCAAATGATTTGTCAGCTTCATGATAAGGGCTAGACTGGCTACCATTCTCTCAGCAATGTTTGTCTCTTATTTTAACTATCACAGTGGCCCCTGGGTGAGGACCCCTTGAAGGGAGATCAGGAAATGGCAGCCAACACAGAATGTCACAGCTGTACGTCTGTGATATTCCCTGGCAAATCATGCAAGCTAAGGTGGTTGGCTCCCAATTGTTAACTAACTGCATTATAACATTAACTATAATGCTAACTATTAATTCAAAGTTAATATTAACTTAAACAACAACTAATTACAAGTTAGTGTAGTGCTGAGTATTACATGTACAGCTTAAACCCCTTTTACTGAAAAGAATGGCTTCTTCCAAATGTAGTTTCCTAGGACCTACACACTGCAAACCAAGACTTTTCAAGTTTGCCACCTAGGAAAGTATCAAAGACTTTTCAGGTTTGCCACCTAGGAAAGTATCAAACAGCATTAAAGGGTTCTTTTTTATGGCCATGCCAACCCTCACCAATTCCCTCCCCAAAACTTCCATGCAGCCTCTTCCTTCTCATACTTCAAGGAGGAAAAATGACATATTCTTACTCTCATGTTTTTCCAGTGTAGTAGCCACATTTAGCTTCCTGACATATTTTAATTGCCAATGCCCTTTTAAATGATTTTTAATTGATTTGGGTGTGCTGTTGTCCTGATGTTTGGCTATGATTTTTAAACAGCTGAATATGTTTACATGTCTAACTTGGTTCTTTTTTTACTTGAATTTTAATCAGCAGCATCCACATGGGTGATGTCTGACAGAAACAGAGTTGTGTGTCATACTCATCCCTTTTGTATGTGCCTCATGATATTATACACTTTTTTAGAAGTGGCATATCATGCTGTTTTTTATTTTATATTATTTTCAGTACAGCACCCAGAGCTGATCTTAATTGTTATTTACTGGTTTTCTTGTTAACCTGTGAAGTTTGACTTGCGGGCTGAAAGCCCACTGTGTGTGTGTGTGTGTGTGTACAACACACATACAAACATAGACCACAAAACAAATATCTTAAATACTCTCTAATTTCACTTCATAGCCTAATAGTAGAGCTATCTTCATTAAAGGTAGTAGTAGAGTATACAAGGTCTGTCTCAGCCTCACCATACAGAATCTGAGATCCAAAGAAAACAGGAGCAGGTGATAGGAGCAAAAATCCTACTCGCCTGACGTGGCTGCCAGTTAGAGAAGATAAAATTGGTCAAGGCAGATAAATTGCCTCACCTGCTATGAGACAGCTTCCCATGTAACGAGAGGGAAATGTTCTTTATGCAACTTTGATTTGATTAGCCATCTTGGCTAAGCAAACAGAAAGACAGAATATATATTTCTTGGCCAAATAAATAAAGTGTGATTACTGGAAATGGGAATGAAATGGCTTTGAAACTACTACAAGGTGTTCAGAAAGCTTGATGTGGAATCTGCATCTATTTCATCTAGCAACAGATTGTTTGCTAATTCACAGAATGTAAGTGCAGATGCTACCCTTGGCCTGCCACCAATTTTGTGTACTCTGTGTTCTGTTGGAAAAGGCTGAGATTCAACACAATTTCTGTCAAAAGAAAAACAGTGCTCCTAGTCTTCCTTTTCTTTTCCATTTCCCCCTGAAAGTGGGAAACTCCATAGCATTACTAAAAGTTAGTTACACACAAGTTATCAAATCAAGCCTTTATTATGGCTTTGGGGCCAAAAAGTACAACAACAAAATACGTAGACCTGGAATTATTGATAAAACTTTAAAAAGCAATAAAATGTCATAAAATACATTATTATAGTAACTGTACTACAAATAGCATTGGCAATCACCAACATTCTAAAATGTCAGCCTAAATGTCTAAATGTCAACCCTAGGTAGGACCGATACAACAAATGGCAATACAAAATGTGGCAACCTGGGAAGATATGTCGGGGCTTTTAGTCAGACAGAGCAGAGACAGATACATATGTGTACTCTACCAGGGTAGTTCTTTAAAATAAGATAAATATATCTCTTCCATGATTCCTTATAGAGAGAACCACAAAGGAACATATGGCTTAGGGATTCTACAGAGCCAACTCCACATAGACATAAGCACGTCTGAAAGGGGATTTTTATTTTTATTTTATTTTTATTTTATTTTTATTATTATTATTATTATTATTATTATTATTATTATTATTATTATTATTATTATTATTATTATTATTATTTCATGCCCAGAGAACTGAAAAAGGTAGTGCACCCAACCAGGCCAAAGTGAAAGCATGACAAAATTTCAGAATGGGAATGGAAGAGAGGTAAGATGAAGACATGTGCCCATTTGAGAAGAATCCATAAACAGTAGGGTTGGATACTAGGCTTCAACTAGTTTGAAAATCAATATCCCGGATACATTGTTTAAGATGATGTCTGGCATTTTCAAGCCCTAATGGATAGAGACCTTCCAAAGAAAGTCCAAAATACTGGAATCCACTATTAGTTTTTGTTAGCCAATTTAAAATGGTATCTGAGGACCAGTGTGGACATAAACCCACAGGAGGAAAAAAAATCAATTTACCGGTAATCAGAAATTAAGACAATAGATAGATTCCAGGCTGTGGCACATACAAAAACCAAACCTGTTTGTAACAGTAAAACAGCATTCTTGATACCTCTTGGGACTGGAAGTATTGCTTTTATAAATTTGGGCTGGGCACATTTAGTTACACAGGAGTATGACCTTACTTTAAAACAAAAACTTGATGATGTCCATAGTGATTTGTCCAAGTTATATGGTACTAGCTGATTACCCGGCCTTGCTCGGGTTTTTTTTTATTTTAAGGAAGTATATTTCTGGTGGCATGTCCTTCTGGGTTGTTGTTTTGTTGATGTTGTGTGT
>JANHJO010002194.1:94202-119465 GCA_032468235.1 Pseudoxyrhopus heterurus | reverse complement strand
GTGATGTATTTGTATTTGACATGACGATTCATCAAGGCTCGATACAGTGCGGCGATACGCGATTATGAGACGCATGCGCTCCACACAGGAGACCCTGAGAGAGACCACCGCACACAAGTGGCTTTGTTTACTTCTTATCGAAACACGACACCGCACATACATACGCAGTAGACTCACGGTAATTATTTCTTTGTGTCCTCCTTTTCATTGTAAAACAGTTGGTCACCTTACCAATACAGACTTTTTGGCATATAAGAATACATTTTCATTACCAATTCACCTAACAGAATAACAGAGTTGGAAGGGAACTTGTAGATCATTTAGTCCAACTCCTTCCTCAAGCAGGAGATTCTATATAATTTCTGACAAGTGGTTGTCCAGTTTCTTCTTGAAAGCCTCCAGTGATGAAGCACCCATAACTTCTGAGGGAAATAATTCATTGCCCTCAGAAGTTGTGGGTGCTTCATCACTAATAATAATATTTTCCAGGAAACAACAGACTGTGGGACATCTTAAGTTGTGCTCAGTAGCAAACCATTTGCCAACTTCCAGTTTTAATAATACAGATCTTTTAGCATATAAGAATGCATTTTTATTACCAGTTCACTTCCTATTGTGTGACCAGGGAACACATGCGAAACACTTGCTAATCTGTTTCTCACATACTTTCAAGTTGTTTCCTGATTTTCTGGAAAATAGAAAGCTTCTCTATTTTAATTTTCAATATGTGGCTTGATTTTTAATACCAAGTCTACATTTCAGCAATTTGCATATAAATACATTGTCAGGGAACTTAAAGAAATCTTTAATAAAAGCACCAATTTGCATTTTAATGTACACTTTAACAATTTCTTGAGAACATGTTTTAATGGAAATACCAAAGTATCATCAGAGGAATGTTCACACTTTGAAGAAAAATTAGAATTGTTGATCCTGGAGGAAAACATGGCAAACAAAAATTAAAGTTTTCTCAGATACCAGAGCTTTATTGGATTGAATTGAAAAACCCAAATACTGAGGAGTAGAATACATCATATATTTATTGAAGTTTTTATGCCACTCATCCCAAGGATTCAGCATGATAACAATACTTTGCAGAAAAATCCAATAAAATAGAAGTAATTTGTATCTTAAAGTTAAAATTAAAAATATGTTTAGTGGTTAAAGCACCAGGCTAGAAAGCAAGAAACAGTGAGTTCTAGTCCTGAATTATCCAGGAAAGACAGATGGGTAACCTTGGGCCAGTAACTCTCTCTCAGCCCAATTCACCTCACAGGGTTGTTGTTGTGAAGAAAATATGAGGAGAAAGGCATTCTGCAGATACCATAAGGAATCTACATTTCATGGGTCCCAAGAAACATGCTTTTTCTGCTAGTGCACACCTTATGGGGCTTCCTTTCCCCCTGAAATTAGATGAGCCCCTTCCCTTTTGTCATTTCACAAGGCCCGCAAAATCTGGTTATGTTATCAGGCATGGGGATCTCAGGGAACTAAAGATTTACCTAGATCATGCCCTTGTTGAGGTGGTCCTTTTTATCCTTTTTTGCCTAGGGATTTACATATTTGTTTTCTTACAACTACTTATTTCTTAAAGTAGATTTCTATATTTCTTATATCTGTTGCTCTTATGTTAGCACTGCCAGCTAATTACTGTTGAAAATGGGTTCCAAACAGTGATACTTCCTACTTCATTTCTGTGACTATAATTGAGAAGAATGAGAAAAAGGGGAAAATGTGTAGACCAGTTGAATTATACTGGCCTGAAAAAGGGACAATGTCATTGCTTTCTTCAAAGGTCTATTAGGATGACAGTGAAGTAAAATTGTTTCCTATTGGTTCATAGTGTAGGAACCAAGTCAAGAGTTTCAAAGAGAACTGCAGTCAACCTTGATGTTGCAAAATGTTTAATCATGGAAATGATGGCTAAAGGACCAATCTATTGCCTAATTCAAAGGAAGAGGAAGCCAATTTTTCAGGGCCAATAAGCACTCCAAAAGCCATTTTTAATAAAATGATTTCCATCAGAGCAAATTATACATTTGCAACAAGTTACCATAGTGGTGTGGTCAGTCACAAAGCAGCCACCTACCAAAAGCAAACTGGTAAGATGGTTCCTTGCCCCTCTGTATGGACACACCGGATACTCCACACCATTCTAGCTTATTTTTTATCTTTTTTAGGCACCCTTTCAAACAAAGCTCTAGACTGTAGCCATCCATCATTTTTATTTCTCAGGAATGTGTTATGTGCAGCTCAGAGGCATTCTTGGAAATAAAGAAGACAAATGTTCTTTGCTTTGCAACTTGCCAGCTTCCCATTTTATCTCAGATGGGTCAGAAAGCCTGGAAAGCGCCAAGAGAAATGTCTACGGTTATATAGATGCTCAAAGGCACAGTGTTCTATCACCTCCTCCACCTGCCCCCCTTTTTAAAATTGCCTTCATGACAGTGATGTGCTCATAAATGATTCTATATTACATGCATATGTAAGGCTAAATTATATTTTGGATAGCACTCATAAGACCTCTCGATATTTTGGTAGAATCTTTAAAAGATCTAATAAAATGAGGGGCAGCATTTTGTCTCAGCAGGCACATCAGAAAATAAACTGCTTAAAACTTTTCCTCATTCTCAGTTTCCCCGATTCAACTACCACTGATACTTGTCACTTCTCTCTCCATACGTCTAGATGTCCAGCTAATTATTATTATTTTTCCTTTGGAGCATTATATATTTATTCATTAAATATACAGTATATGATTACCCCTCTCAAATGCATGTTCAGGGCAGCTAATAATTAAAAACAATAAACAAAACCATATATATCATAAAATAGCAGCCAAGTGATGACACATAGCAAACATCCACAATCGAAGCAAGCTTGCCCACAATACTAGATCCTAGACTTGATGAAAAAAAAATCAAATCTTCACTGCCTTGTGAAAAATACTGGCGGTAGATTCAGCAGTGGCATTTAAATTTGGTAAAAGAAAGCTTGAAGAGAAGTGATTAAATGTCATCTGTTCTTCAAACTACATTCAGAGTTTCTTCCAGCTGGTTTTCCTTTTATTTTATTTTATTCTGAATAAATGCGATCTGATAACACTTTTTTTTTGCATAATGTACCCTTTGGTCAATTAATTAAAGAGTACATTATCTGAATAAGAAATAAGGAAAGGGAAAGGCTTCAGCTATTCTGAGAGAGCAATGCAGCTGCCCAGTAAATTTATTAGTGCATGCAGTAGATGTCTAGAACTCACGATCCACATTCTTTTCCTTTTGAGGCAGCACAAAACTTTAGTATTCCACTCTTATTGCCCACTAATGACAATTCCACACTCTCCTTAAATAAAGTAAAACATAATTTCTCCTTGTCATCAGCTAGACTTCTCCGTCTACAGCTGGTTTTGCAAGGAAATACAAAGGTTGTGGTTACAACTCATCTAAAATTTTCTTCCGTGAGGATTCAGATTGGAGGGGGAAAGTAATATGAAAAGATTGGGGTGCTGCTTAGGATCTTTGAATCTTTTGTGCAAAGGGTTTGGTAACAAAGCTTATCCGCAAAATATAATTTACCATGCCATTACAGTAGAATAGTGCATAATTATTTCTTTTTCCTAGTTAACCTATTTCTCCACTTAACCTCTAAAGAACATCAGATGCATTGGAATTTAAGACTATGCTGGAGATGAATTATAGAGATTAACTTAAGGGCATTAGAATATACCACTTTGTTCAAGAAAATCAGGGGTGTCAAACTCAAGGCCCATGAGCTGGATTGGCCCCCGGGGTGGTTAGATCTTGCCATATGGCCGCCCTGGAAACAGCAGACTGGCCTGCGGTTCCTCTGCCAGCAAAAAAGCAGCCTGAGCTCCATTTTCACTGGCAGAGGGTTGCAGGAGGCCATCACAGCTGAAAATGGAGTTCAGGAGACCGTTTTCTCTGGCAGAGTGCTCAGGCTACCACAGGCACCCCCGATACAAGTGACATCGAGCTGGCCACACACACACCCTGGCCACGCCCCCCCTGCCCCCGCCCAAGGTCAGACACAACCCTGATGCAGCCCTCAATGAAATCGAGTTTGACACCCCGACATAAAGTGTTAACTTACATAAAACTCTTCTGAGACCTTGGTGCTCTCTGAGCTTAGTTGTTCACTTGCTGACATTTCATTATTCAACTGGGTAACATCATCAGTGCTAATGAGTGTAGGGCTTGCTCTCTGTTTATATACAGTAGCTTTACATAGGGAACAAACCTCACACTGATGATGTTACCTAGTCAGGTAATGAAACGTCTACAAGCAAACAACGAAATTCAGAGAGCACCAAGGACTCAACCCTGAGCTACAAATATTCTCTTTTATTGAAACTTAAACTCTTCCTCAGCTGGCATTCTCCAGCTGTATCAGACCATTGTGTCCAACAAAAAGAGTTATGCTAGGTCAGGATTATAAGAAATGGAGGTTGTGAAGCTATGTGAACATATTAATCTACAATTAAAAATTGTGAAAGGATTTGGATAATAATTGGGTTGAAATGCAGCTGTTCCCTTCTTTCCATCAGCAGATTACTCAGTCCATTAATGAATCCATGGAGTTAATCTTTATTTTCCCTCCACAATAAGCTTGTCCCTGAGCACCAGAATGCCTGGAAAGAAGCCAAAATTGTGTATTATGTTTGGTTGACTGCTATAACTCTCACAAATCATGCAGCAACATCAAATCTCATTGAAAAAAATTTCCCCAAGTCTTGTTAAGAAGTAAAACAGAAATGAAATTTATCTTCCTCTCCACCCCAGCCATCAGATTTTGACTGCAGCTTTTTAAACTAAGAGACAGAAGTATATCTCATAATATTTTAGAAGCATAAGGGTGAGTGACATGTCTGTGGTTCTTTTTGTAACCGATAGAATGCTTATATATCCTGCATTATTGAAAATAGCCCTCTTTTGAATTTAGCATGTTTTTAAGTTAAGCAAGTAAAAAAAGGAATTACATAATACTCACAGTTCCCTTTTAACAGGCTGATTGCAATAGGAAAAGAGAGGGTCACAATGTCTGCATCCCATTTCAGTTCCAGCAGTGGCTCCCAAGTTTTCATTTTACATATAAATTAGCTATATAAATTACCATACATAAATTTCAGGCAAATTGATGTTCCCTTCTGTCTCGGTTTGTGGTATGTTTTAGAATTCTTCTCCCCCTCTTTTTTTCTTTTTTGATCATCGTGCAAGATACTGTCTAAATGCAGTTTGATCGTTAGAAGCTATCATTTGTTTAATTATTCTTGTAAAATACAGGATTCATTTTCCTTGAAATGAAATGGCTTATGTTATGTAGGCTGTGAAAGGCAGATAAAAATATAGTTCTATAAAATGGAAATAAAAAAAGGGAAAGAGAGAGAGACTATCAAAAGCACGGCTGTCATTGGAATGAGATCAATTCTTGGAGACTTTAAGAAGTTACTTGAAAGACAATGCCAGTGGGATATATGGCACAGGATGAATGTTTACCAGACAAATGTGAGACAAAGCTGAAGCATTTATCAAAAATAAATGATGAGAGGAAACTAAGGTGCTTATTTTTAGAAAACAAGTCCTTCCTCAACAATGTTCCTTTTCTTTCAGATTATATCATTTCTATTAGCTGATTGGTATGTTTAATTTACAGCTAATTCTACTGTAGACTATATAATTCTTGAATAAACTCCTCCAACTTTGACGTATGTCAAATGTTGACTCCCATATTCTCAAATGGGTTGGCTGGGGATAATTTGAATTGTACATTCAATAGATCCTGATGCATCTGGTCAAAATAGATAATTAAAATGATGAGAAACATGGATATCAAGACACAAACATAAACCTCTTTTATTTATAAAATCCTTCATCAGAAATTGATCAGCTAGGTTTATATATTTTCAGGTAATCAGCTGAGGTTTTTTTTTCTTTTTTTGCCCTAGAAACCTGGTGATGGGAGTTCAAATTTCAGCTAGAGGTTTTAGGTGTGATTTGCACACAGTGAATATATAATCAGCAATTAAATAACCCAGAAATTACTTTCGCAAACCACAGTTCTCTGGAATTTTCAGTCATACATCTTTGATATGACATTGAATATATTACATTATAAGGTCTCCCTTGGCAAGCCAACCTCCAGCAGATTATTTCAAACAGTCTTTAGGTCTCTACTTGCTTGTTCTGAAAAATAGCTAAAGCAATGTATTTGGAATATTATTACTTATTATTTTGCCTAAATGAACTAAATTATTAAATACAAGAGTTATTACTCTAGCTGGTATTGTCTCCAAACTTTCTGTTAAAAAATTAGAGCTTTGTAATTTTGCCTTTCTTTGTGAAAAAGCCAGCCTCATATATCCAACACATGCTTGCACTGTATTATTTCAAACTAAAATTTATTCAAAATGAATAAACATAAATACAACCCATGGAAAACACATCCCTGTTATTCACCCTCTATTTTTTTTTATCCTGAAGCACATCTGACCAGGAAAAGAAGCTGGGCCATTTAGACCCAATATAGAGACCAGGGCCAGGCCATAAAAGGCTTAAGTAGCTCTCCCTCTGATTGTCTTTTCAAGATTGAGACAATCACATTCCTTTAGATGGTTATGTTTTATTTACTTTCGCTTCTTTGACTATATTTTATATGGCATTGTTTTCTGAAATAATAATTTCAATTCTTTAAGATACTCTGTAAGACATTCCAAAGGTTTTTCAAGAGGCAACTGGACTTTCTTATTTTTCTTTGAAGATGTTTTGCTTCTCATCCAAGAACCTTCTTCAGTTGAATACGTACATTTATGTAGCTATGATAGACTGTATGTTGTCTGTACGGAATTAGATTGACACAAAAAAAGTTCAAAATGATGCTTAAGCTATCCACCGTTCCAATGCTAGAATGAAATAAACCCATGCAAACCACCAGTAGGAGTATAAAATGCTAGTTGTATGAAAATGTCTACCTGGGTAATGTTTTAATTTTCAGCACATTTCCAAAAGCAGTCCTGGGGCTTAAATCAAAGTGACTTGCATTCAAATGTTAAAAATTGGTCTGCTCCTGAACTCAAAGACATGATGCTTCTTGTGTGATCTCAGCAACAGGATGCCAAACTCTTATTTAACTGGTAATATTTTGTAGAAATTATATTGAAGAAGATTTGCAGTTTCTTAACTCAATGCACAACATGTTTGTTTTATGTTTGGGAAAAACCTGATTCTAACAAACAGAATATTTCAAAAGAATGAAGTACTATATAATCCCACTGCAAATTAGTTTTAAAATATGTCTGGCATCTGCCCCAGAATTATTCTACTATTTCTACTCTAATTTTAAATCACATTTGAAAAATAAGTTTATAATCTCCGTTATCACCATATATCTCTTAGCTATAGTTCCAGGATAGAAATAAAATATTATTAGTCCTCTGAAGAAATTTCCCTTGTTATTGTTTATTGAATAATACCTTAGAAATAATTCTACTGTAAATCAACAAGGTAATCATGACATCCCAATGCCTTCTTTCCGGTGACTAGTTTCATTTTAAATTGTATTGGGTGGGGGGAGTACTGTTTTTCAGGCTCTGAGAGTTGTTAAATCTCATATGGAGTTGAGATTTATTCAAGGAAAAAAATGAGCTGGAAAGAATTTGGGGAGAAGTCCCATGGATGAGAGGTCAAAATAGATATATGGCAAATTTTGAAAGAAAAAAATCTGAGACAGAGAAGAGATCAAACAAATGTCAATAGGTAGGAGAGAGGCAATAAAGGAAGCAATAGTGCAAAATTACTCTTTTAAAACATCAGAGTATGAAGCCAATACTTATAGTTCATTTTTGGATCCTGAATCATTAAGGAACCAAAGTTTAAATTCAGAGGCAGTCCTTTCTAGGGTTGGTTGATTTCTAGTTACTCTTAAGAGATGTGGTGGCACAGTGGCTTAATGATGATGGAACTGTCAGCCAGAAATGGTTTGCATTCCACTGGTTCGAGCCCAGTTCCATGAGATGGGGTGAGCTCCTGCTGCTCGCTCCCTGGCTCCTGCACACCAGCAGTTTGAAAGCAACCAATGTTATAAGTAGATAAATGGTTATCACTTTGGTGGGAAAATCTAGCTGCAGTCATGTGTGAGGAGAGAGGAAGCTGGTGTTGGACCTGGCTGGACTTAAGGCATTGCAACACAAGGTGAGGCGAGACTGGCAGAGGAGCCTGGAAGAGCCAGCAACGCAAATGCCACTAGTCAACTGGCATAAGCTAGTTCGCCTCTGAAGTGCACTAAGGATAAGCATACAAGTGTGAATAGAATGAACTAGCAATTTAGACTGTCAGGACTGCATTTGTAGATTTCCCTGACATTGTATAGCATATGCTAAATGAATAAATAATACTGTTTGCCGATGCAACCAATAGGATGAATTTATCACCATGTGCCTGCATGCTTGATCAGTGCCAATCAGCAATATTAGTTTCCTCTGTTCAGATAATGTAACCAGAGAATCAAATAACCAATATTTAGTATTTTGTTGCAGTTAAATAATGAAATAAATAACGACTGCTTTCAATTTAAGTTATCTTGGCTGACTAAGAGAGCCAGTTTGGCATAGTGATCAAGGTTCTGGTATAGAAACTGGGAAACTGGGAGTTCTAGTTCTCCTTTAGGTATGAGTAGACTGCTCAATCACTATGTGAGGGAGATGGGTGAGCTCTAGATTTGGTAGATAGGTAGATGATTGATAGATCAATAGACAGACAGACAGACAGACAGACAGACAACTTTGGGCATATCACTCTCTCTCAGCCCACCTCACAAGGTTTCATGGGAAAAATAGAGGCACTGGCATTATATATACCCCTTTGAGTTGTATAAAATAAAGGCAGACTATAAAATTTAACAATAAAAAAACTTTACATAAAATACTTAAGATAAATAAAATATTTACACAAGATTCTTATGTGGTACATGTGCTGAGATGAGCTAACCCATATGGATGGGCTTGTTAGTAAATGTCATTATGATTTAGCACTATATGAGAATAAAATATTGTATTTTATTTTCCAATAAGCCAAGATCAAAACAAATCACAACTTGATGTTATGAGTGAACCAAACTATTGTTTTTACTATATATATATATGTTTATATATATAGTTTATATATATAGTTTATATATATAGTTTATATATATTTGGTAAAAAGATCAAAGAAAATATTCATGTATGAAAACAGTGAGTTATATTAAAATCAATATCAGTACCATTTTCCATTTTATTTTTCTCCAATTTTTATATAACTTTTTAACACTTACTACAATTTAGCTGAAAGAAATTCTCCAATGACTAATTAAGGCCGTATTTTTTTTAAAAAAAAAACTTCATATTTTATAGGCTTTCTGCTGAATTGATGGAAGGAAGCGATTAAAAAAGGCAAGGTAATGTTAAATGCCTCAAGTCAGATGAACTCTAATTTAACAAGTGAATAATGAGAAAATGTAAAAGTCACATTGAGATGTTTTCGACACTGACCCGCTGGGAAAGGTAACAGCTGTCCAGGCAGGAGAAATGCAGGAATACTTTCTTCCCCCAGGAATTCAGATTTGTCAGCTGTTCAGACAAGTCTCCAGAGAACTTCCACAAGCTTCTGATTCTACTACTGGCCACGTGATTTATTTTATAGAAGATCTCAGGTGGAAAACAAAATAAAATAAAAAATAAAAATGTTGATATTGAAAAAGCAAAGCAGCACCATTTGTAGCACAAGCTTTCAAACTGGGTGTCATGTCCGTGATGAGCTAAGCCACAAAATGTAGTATATTGCTTCTATTGATGCCAGTACAGCCCACGTGGACATAGTTCATGGCCAGAGAAGGGCAGTTATCAAAAGCAAAGGAGATCAGACTTATAATCTGCTGGGAAATCTGCCAAGCACCACCCTGTTAAAATAAATTGAGGTGGCATATGAGCAGAAACCCTGCTCTGTGCATCTTTCATTCAACTAATCGAGGCCGGTGAAACTTGTGGAATCATTACATTGATCTATGCTTCATCCATGCCTATGCGTATTTAGTGAATAACCCTGACTATAAAACACATTTACTGCACATTGCTGGAAGTTCAGTTGCTACCATAAGAGCAACCTCAAACACCTGCTATTTTATTCGGGTGTTATTTTCTCAATCTTCTCAGCAATATTTCCCTCAGCTGCCAACTTTTAAGTGTCACTTTTCTGCAGTGAGGAATGGGAGATGAGATGAGAACACCATATAAGAGCTCATCTGAGAAACTAAGCCACTTCATTAGAGTAGTAGTCCTTTTGTGGAACGCTTGTCTTTCAAACTGATCAGCATAAGAGCATTTAGAACAAGGGCCTGAATTTCTCCATTTTGGGGAAACAGCAGCAACTCTCATTGACCTGCCTGTCTCTTCAACTAATACTAAAAACGCAATGGAACATTAATGCCACATCTGAAGTGATATTTGAGAGGGTCAATTACAGACTTATTAAAAATGAATTGCTCTCGTATAAAGTTTGCTGAGGGGATTTTTGGGGGGAGGGAAGGACCCATGTTATGAGTCCACAACTGACTGCTCATTCCTTTCCCATTACAGCTTCTCTGGCAAGCAGAAAATGCTTCCTTATACTGAGCATCAATAAGGAGTGAACATGGGGAATTTAAACTATGTTTATATTGGCTTTTTAATAATTTAACTAATCGTAGTTTCTTATAGTGAACCTTGGAAACTGTAACTGTGATGACAACTCTGTCACAGATATCTAACCCTGAATTCTGAATTTCCTTTTAGTTTTAGATAACAAAATAGAAGAGTGACTTTCAATTTTTAGTTGCTGGGTTCCTCTTTAATTGTATATGAAATTCACAACCTCAAAACACATACATGCCTGCACATGTGCCTATATACACAGATAGATACACATAGGCCTTCAGGGATGTCTGTACAATGACTTCCTTTACAATTAAGTGGGTTATTGAAAAGGTAAAATCTGTAGCATCCCAGCTAAGACATGCATTCCTGCACCTTTAATTGGGTCACAATAGAGAAGATTTGCGCAGATGGCATTTGCCATGCAGAGAAAAATCAAATCAGTGATTTCCCCCCTTTTGTATAATTACTGCCAGAACAGAAATGCCAGTTTGATTCACACACACCTTCTGCCCCTCTCCCTTTTTAAAGAAAAGTTGAAGCCCATGCATCTTAACATTACCAAGGTTGAGAAAAACTGCATTAAGCCCTGTATGGGTAACTGTAACTCTCCAACCAACAGTGTATAAACTATGTGAAGAAAATAGAGCCTGCCAGTGTACTACTATTGGTGCTGCTGAAGTCCAGGGCCCAAAATAAACTATTTTTATTTCAGAGAATAATTTTTTAACTGGGGAATAAGCAGAGGGTTTTTTTTTAGCAGCAGTATAATCCATTTCAATCTACTTTAGGCATCTTTTAAAATGGCAGTAAGTCACCCCGCTTACTGCCACCCCCCCAAGACTTAAGACAGGCTAACAATCAAACTCTAATCGATATGACATATTAAAGTTTGAACGGGAGGTGAGTTTTGAAGTGATGCATAGATGAAGCTGCAGCCATCCCTTCCAACTGTAGGTTCCAACTGATTGCATCTCCCACAGAACTGAGAAATAAATCACTCTGGTGCCAGAAGCCCTTTATGTTAACATTTTACCATTGGATTATTACTGGACATACACGGTTTAGTATTTATAGAAGGGTTTTCATCACTGCCTATTGATTCCTTGTCTTCCAAAGGAACAGGCAATTAAAATACAAGGTTTTCCTCACACAAAAGAGCCTGAATAATTTAACACAAGTTTTCATATGTAAAAGAACTAAAAGAAAAATCAACAGGGGAAAAAAAATCTGATTTATCAGTTTAGAATATTGCAGAAGATGGTTTTAACTAAAACTGTGTTATCTCTCCTAGTTAATAACCTGGTACCATTTTTTTCTCTTCAGAAAAACTTGGTAGGTACTATCTATTGGCTTCCTCGGGATTGACAGTTTGACTCCCCTGTTTACAGCTGTAAGGGGTGTTTTGCCATTGTCTTCCCTTAGGAGTCTTTTTCTTTTACTTCTTGATCCTTTCCATTCTCCTGATTGGTCCTTTAGTACTTTCCTTTGGTCTCCTGATTGGTCCTTTCCATTCTCCTGATATTTCTCTCACTCAAGCATGAACCATATCTGATGCTGTTTAGTTTTTTAAAAAAAAAATCTGCCAAAGTCAGGATAAGCCTGATCATCATGTGGTGAAGGAAAGGCACATCATTGACCTACCTTTGACATATATCAGTTGGACAAACTTACTCTTAAATAATTACCAACCAAATCTCTTGGAAACTTTACAAGGAAATTGGTATGTGGCAGCTGTTTTTCTTTGGTGTAAAGTAAGAAGGAGGTAAACTTTTAAGTCCTGATGATATTTTCACAAAAGCGTTGCTGGTTCATTTTACAGATGTTCTCGATTCAATCTACTGCCAAACATAAAAGATTATACATTTTTGCACCTCACTTTAGAAGCTGTACCTTGTCATGTTCCTAAGAGACAATAAAATTGACCCAGAAGGTGAAATTTAGTATTATACTATGATGAAAATAAAATGGTTTCCTGACAATTTTGACAAGTTAACAAGCGGGGCCCTGTGATTTTCCAGAAGAATGCAGAATCTTAAAACAGCTTATTTTGTAAAAGGTGGGAAAGGAAATCTAGAGAACAACAGCTTCAAAAGTAGCAACCAGCAGAGCAATTAACCTGTAAACATAACACAGTATGTGGTATGGAATACAATTAGTTTCTCTTATCAGATTATACAAACTCACAAACTTGTGGTACTGGTTGCCTCACATAAGGCTGACTCTCCTGATTGTAGCTCTATAGGGGCATTTTACCATTGTCTTCTCTTAGGAGTCTTCCTTTTATTTCTCACATAATATGGTGTGTTGTCTCACATAATAAGGATGATAATTATCTCACATAATGATTGTCTCAGATAATAAGGACCAGGACTTTTATTTGAGAAAACAAGCTATTGATGATAAGGAGTTGCATTATTAACATACATTGTTTGGGAGTTTTTAATGTATGATGCAGGACTAATGAGAGTTAATCCCCAACGTCATCCAACCATATATCAAGACCTACCCCTTTCTATTTCATCAGGCAACAGCAGAGGAAAAGAGCCAATCACATTGATGTTGCTATCTTGATTCTGGCAGTCATTTTTAGAATTAGAAATGATGGACACTTATGTCAGGTTTGTAAAAATCAAGAAAGAAGATATTTTCCTTCATTTAAAGTCCCATCAGGTTACTTCACTCAGGATGGAGGAAGAGAAAAGAGGGCAGTTTTGTGGAGATTTTCATCTAACATGATTTTTAAATTTTCCTCTCTGAAAGCAATAAGGAGAATTTAATGAGGCTCAAGTTCAGACTAGTGTGGATCTGACATGGGGAAGTGAGAAGATTCCATGGATCTTAGTGAGTTCTAACTTGCCCATTTTACACTCTATCTCCAAAATATTCAGAACTTGAAGCAAAGAGGAAGCATCTCAACTAGCAATAGCACCACAACAGCACTCTCTAAGTGGTTTACAGAGTCAGCATATTGCCTCTAATAATCTGGTTCCTCCTTTTACCAACCTCAGAGAAGGATGGAAGGCTGAGTCAACCTTGAGCTGGTCAGAATCAAACTCCTAATAGTGAGCAGTGAGTCAGCCTGCAATACTGCATTCTAACTACTACGCCACCATGGCTCAAAGATCATTTTCGTTTTGCTGACCTTCAAGAACACAGGGGGGCACGCGACCCCCCACACCTCTGTGCGCATGCGCGACCTTCCCGCCCATTTTGAGCTCAAAAAAGCACAAAAAACAGCTTTTTTTCACGCGTTTTTGAGCTAAAAATGGGCAGGGGCGCACGCATGCACACGGGGGCACAGGGGGTCACATACCCCCCTGTCCCCCACCCATTTTTAGCTCAAAAAATGCACGAAAAATGGCTGTTATTCGTGCTTTTTTTGAGCTAAACATGGGCGGGGGTGCGTGCATGCATGTGGGGGTGTGGAGGGTTGTGCACCTCCCTGTGTTCCCCCCCGCATGCATGCTCATGCCCCCCCATTTTTAGCTCAAAAAACGCAGTAAAAACAGCTGTTTTTCATGCTTTTTCTGAGCTAAAGGGACGCACACGGATGCACAGGGGGCGAGGCTGGGCAATGGCCGGCGTACAGGCTGACGTGGCTCCGCGTACCATTGTGGGCATGCGTGCCATAGGTTCGACACCACGGCCCTAGATGTTGCTGTAGCTGCTTCTATTCTGTCTCTCTCTTGATTTCATATTACACAGCTTTGTATCACCCCATTTTTGCTCACCTGGTGCCAGGGATCCTCCTGCTTTGTTTTACACTGCCTGTCACTGTAAAATGGAATTTTATTTCCAGTCATGGTTCTTTTCAATCTCATATCTCATTAGTTGGAAGCACTGAGGGCATCAAATAGAAAGAAGAGATGAATGAACCTTTCACGTCCTGCAGCCGGATGGAAACGATTGATAGAAAACTCTATCTATGAAAAATGAGCAAGTATTGACGAGGTGTTCTGGCCCATTATAAATCCACTTTAGGGTGAAATAATCAACCAGGTTGTACAGCAGTCAGCAAACCATTTGCTTCTACATATATCTTTTGGCTGGAACATTTTCTTAGCTAGAACATAAACCATATAAATAAATAACAAAATGTACAAAGCATTCCTAATAGGAACACTGGTACGTTTTAAGATTCCTAGTCAACTGCAATCTAATCTCAAAACTCTTTAGAGCCAACTAGGCAAGCCATAAAATAATTAAAATTAAGCACAAGAATTCCTGTAGGTTCTTTCTTTGCTGTCACATATCAGTGCATGCATGATGTGAAACTCAATGGGTGAAGCAAAAATGAGATCTAATGGCCTTTTTCTAATAATAAAGCTAGTCTACTCAAATCTGATCTGGAGGGTTTCTTTGGAGTAGAAGGAAAGAGAGAAGAAAATATTGATGGGAAGGGCAAAAATCCATCTGCATAAGGTCAGGTTTCATTCCTATTTTTAGTTATGTTATTGACATCAATCAGATTCTTTTTGAATTAAGATGGTCTAGCTCAGGGGTGTCAAACTCACGGCATCATGGTAGCATCACATGACATATTGGTACTTTTTTTCTCCTTCGTTAAACCAGGCATGGCCAGCACCTGATGCATCTGCCCCCCAGGCCGGGTGTTTGACAGCCCTGGTCTAGCTAATACACGGAAAAGAAAAGAAAAAACGGGATAAATGATCACCAGAATATTCTGAGTTCAACCATTTGAAACTCAGCAGCTCATACCTTTGTTTTCTTCTAATAGAAAATGAAATTATCTGTTCCTTGTCAATTATAAGCACATACTTGATTCTATGTAGTATTGCTTAGTAAAATGAAACTCTGCTCACTCCAAAGTCAAAACAATGAGTTTCAGCTGATTGCATTATATTTATAGCACCTAAGCACCTCCCATCCCTAAATTGATTCTTTTAAATAATCAAAGGACAAACTGACATTAATAAGCAAGTTCAACAATGGATGGAATTGTTCCTTATTAGTGCAACATTCAGCAGAAGGCAGCAATGGAATTGGCACCATGCTCTATTTCTAATTGCCTTCCAATGGCTCAGGTCTCTAATCTAGATCCATGAGATCTGGAAAGATAGTATTTACAGAGTCTCCAGCAGATATCCATTGGAATTAACATATCATTGACTTCCTAGACTTTTCCTATTACAAGCAATCAGAAAGGGCACCCAGAAAAATTTCTTCCTATTACTGCCCTCCTAAACACTTGATTCTCATGAAACTCGTTGATTAGAATTTAGGAAAACCACAGGAAACAAAGACATCACTTCCCTGTTTATCATCCACTGCATACATCTATCAGATTATAAAATAAATTTCAAGGAATTGGGTATATTTAGTCTTGAGAAAGACTAAAAGGAAGACTTAGCCTTGAGAAAGAAAGATGGAGCAGGAGGGGGGAATAATAGTACTCCTAAAATAACTGAAAGTTGTGACATGAAAAGCCTGTTTTCTGTCTTTCCAGAGTGCAAGACATGGAATGCAGTAATGGAATTAAACCACAAGACGGTAGAGTCTTTCCTAATGGTAACAGACGTTTAACAGGAGAGCCAGTTTTCAAGAAGTGGGAAGAAGTACAAGATCATATGTCCCAACTTGCTTACATAACGTTAAACTTATCCTCTCTGAATTTGTCTCCTTGTTTCTAAAGGCTAAATTAAATCACTGCCTGGGGAATTACAGTTCTCTTAATAGCTACTGAGCTGTATTACAAAATTATCAACAATATTGCAAAGTATATTAAATACATCTCAAGATTTGTTAGGAAAAGCCACATTCCACTAATTTGGGAATGTTTATTTATTTGGCTTAAATAAATAGTTGATTCTGCTGTGCATTTAGTTTCCTCTGAGGCTTAGAGAGATCCACATTATAGACTTTCTATTTTTTTAATGTGAAACCAACCTTTTGAAAGGATTTTTTTTTTATTTCACAGAACTATGCATTTGGTTTCTGTTAATATTCTTTCTATATTAAAAGAAAACATTTGATATTTCATAACTATTTAATACAGTGGTTAGAAACAGATTTTTAAAATGTCAGACATCTAGTGGAAATTTGAATTAGGTATATAATTTGTTACTCCCTCCAGGTAAGAAAACAACTAGAAAGAGTTTACAGAGGAAGTAAGAATGAGATATATATGTGTGTGCGTGTTCATACACACAACCAATGTTTATAATGCCCCATTTTTCTTATTAGGATCTGAAAACATCAATAGTACTATACAAATGTATACAAGTGTTGAGTTGTATTCTTTTGAATAAAAAGATATACACCAGAATAATTTATCCAAAGAACAAATGTTAATCAGTTAATCACATTAAATACAGAATAACAACTGGTTTGTTTCCAAATAACAGAATAACAGAGTTGGAAGGGACCTTGGAGGTCTTCTAGCCCAAACCCCCTGCTCAAGCAAGAGACCCTATACCATTCCAGACAAATGGTTGTCCAATGTTTTCTTTAAAAAACCCAATGTTGTAAATATGATAGGAATAAAAGAATTGCCTTGGATCCAGCAAAAGAGCCAAGATAAAATTTCTAATAGTTAAGGCACCAGGCTAGAAACCAGACTATAACTTCTGATCCCTCCTGAGGCATGACTTTGGACTTGGTTGAGTTGGGCGGCTATAGGAATTATAATTATTATAAATAAATAACCAAAAATATATTTTAAAAAAATGGGACATCTATTTCAACCCTCTGAGGCTAAGTGAATGCATTAGTAAGAGGGTGAGAGTTTCTTTTTTCCAAAATTACCTCCATGAGTCTACACATATTAAGTATAAAATTAATGTTTTTACTTAAATGCAGATGTAGGGTTACCAAAAGAAGAGAACAAAATGACAGCATCTTGAGCACAATGAGTCAGGCATCAGGGTCTAGAACTCTCTCTACAGTTGAAATCACTGTACATTTTTTGATTTTGCTAACCTGACTGAAGACTGTAAGAAAGATGTCAAATACAGACAAACATGAATGACAGTAGATGTCCAAACTCATGTGCCAAGCACCTCTGGATCTGAGTAAGATTCCTCCCATAATTCTGAGAGCTTTGCAGCTCCTTTCCAGCCAATGATCATAGCAACAGGGACATTAGGTCCTAGAGTCTACTATATAACTCGTTGGAAAGGCTGCTCTCTGAACTCTGTTCCCCACACAGAGTTACCTTGAGGCAAGATAGGCAGCCAATACATTTTATAAACAAACAAGGCATTCTAGCCTAGCTTAAATAGCAAGTGGTCAGGGAATAAATATTATTCTGATATATTTATCCCTGCAACATTTCTTTGGATTTGAACTCCCTAAAGTGCTTCAGTATGCGTAGGAATGTGCATGTAACACCCATTAGTTTCACCTTAAAGCAGCTGCATCTTTTTCCAGGATTATGTTGTAGCACCTATACCTACACTGTTCCTGGACACTGATATAAATCCTGGAAAAGGCACAACTGCTTTAAAGAAGCAAAAACAGGTAATAAAACCCACACCCTATGTGTTTAGAAGAATCTTTTGGGAGCCAAACCCAAAGTATTGCACAACCTGCCTACATATATGTCCTGTGCTGATTCCATACAATGCTTCCGGGTTGCCATTATTTTCATCAATTACAATGTTATTGCTCTGTTAAAAATCATCTTCTGACAACCATTATAGTTTGAATAAGTATTCAGCAGCTGTGACTCAGAAACTGCTGGAACAGTCAGAAACACTAATTATCAATTGTGTCAAATGCATTTCTTACGAAGCTGAAGGTTTTAAAATATGAGAAAGTAGCAAATTCTGATTAGTGTTTAAAGAGAATCTTCAAAAGGGCATTTAGAAATATTAATTATTCAATTGGCCTTAACAGCCCATTAGCTGTGCAGATTCTTATCAAAGAAAATTTAAAGAACTTGGTTTTTAACCCAATTGAATACTGTAGTACCGATTGAACGCTTGAAGTTGTATGACCCAAGGAAAAAATCAGATATTAATACAAGATAAAAAAAAAATGAGTGAAGAGAAGCTCATGTTAAATTGATGTGCTAAAAATTTATGATGCTTTAAGGTTGCTAGGCTTGGTGGGGAGAGCGTTCTTTTGTAAAAGTGCCAGGATATTACCTACACATGGGAACCCAGGTTCTATATATATACCCCAGATCTCTCATGAAACAAATTATACTACTTACTACATCTGAATGGATGGACCAGTTACAGTGGTAATGAGAACACCGTTGGAAGACCTGAAAAACCAAGTTAGGGCCTGATTATCATGGAGAAAATCTCTCTACTCAGTCACGAAGAGTCAACACCAATTTGATGGCAAATAATCAATCAATCAATTGTATCTTCAGACCATATACTCTGATTTACTATTTAATTCTGAATGAATGAAACTTATTCTGCTGCATAAAAGTTAGGTTTGACAAATTGTTGGTAGGAGAAGAAGGCCTTTGAATGGTTATGTCTGATCTTGGAGAAGCTCACTTGGTATCCACTGTGGCAACATTTAAGCAGAAATGTTTAAACAGAAAAGGGGAACAAAATGATTAGGGGGCTGGAGGCTAAAACATATGAAGAATGGTTGTAGGAATTGTGTGTGTCTAGTCTGGTGAAAAGAAGGACTAGGAGTGACATGATAGTTTCAATATTTGAAGGGCTGCTAGAAAGAAGGGGGGGGATTCAACCTATTTTCCAAAGCACCAGAAAACAATGTATGAAAACTAAGCAAAGAGAGAAGCAACCTATAACTAAGGAGAAAGTTCCTAACAGTGAGAACAATTAACCAGTGGAACGGCTTGCCTTCAGAAGTTGTTGGTGCTTCATCACTGGAGGTTTTTAAGAAGAGACTGGACAGCCATTTGTCTAGAATGGCATAGGGTCTCTTGCTTGAGCAGGGCATTAGACTAGAAGACCTCCAAGGTCTCTTCCAACTCTGTTATTCTGCTGAAGATTTTCCCACTCAAATAAATACACAAATGAGCCAATAAATATTGCTAGGAATTAAGTGGATAAATTTCTTGCTTTGGGTATATGAGTTCTGTATGTCAGTCTCTTTAAAATGTGCAGTAGCTACAATTAAGAGCTATACCAAGTGGAAACTCTTAATGAGGAATGGTGTGTATTCTCTGTGCTGGGGATTACAGGATTCCAGTTTAATTAAGCTTAAATAAATGAAGCTGACTGTAAGGTTCTGAGCTTTCTCATTATATGTGCGCTGAATGTTTATACTATAAGCTAGCACTTGGCAGTATCACTTGAAATTTAGTTTATCAAATTTTGAATGATGTTTTTTTAAAAGCCGTAAAGAACAGAGTTGTACACTGTGTGTGTACACATAACAGAACACTGCCAGAACTTTTGTCTCCCTGCCACCGCAGTTCAAACTAAATCAACTGCAGCTCATTATTCTATCACTGTTAGAAGTTATTCCTGTTACTTTCTACAGTTTTACTTGGATACTTGAGCACAAATGATTCAGGAGCCTGATGGTGTCTATTACTGCCCTTCTGCTGCAAGTAGTACAAGAGAATATCTTTTTGAAAAGCCAAATCCTTCATTCTCCCTTTGTGTTGTAAATTAATATAGGATAGCAATTATTCTTTCTTGCAGTTGTGGAGGAAAAGCATGAACTGAAATACCTGTATGGCCAATACAGAAACAAAGCACTTTGCTCAAGACCTTACACAGTGAAGTAGCTTACCATTACTAACTTACTGATGCTGAGAACAGTATCAGACCTGAATTCCCCAAAGCTCCTTTTTATATCTGATTTTAGATCTGTGAACTGGGAAAGCTCTTGAGGAAAAAGGATTCCATGCACTAGAGCTATGCAAAAGATTTCAAACTCAAAACAGTGGGTTCAAGTTCAAAATAATAGTCCCAACTGGTAGAAATGATTTAATCCAAGCACAGAGAAATCCTTGGGTCTGAAATGAGACATTTGATTTTAAAACAATTTGAAATTTGTGCACCATAATTCTCAGTTTATGTTTGCTCTGATCTCCAGCTGAAGACCACCTCCCTATAAAGGATGAGTTCATTTCATTTTTATTCCGTGGTCAAAAGAAATGTATCAGAAAAAGCCTTTTTTACATCTGTCTTTCTAGCATTCAGCTTTTTTCTTCAACTGCAGCACCTTGAAAGTATTTCAGAAGGCCTGCCAGGAAATTTGTTTTTCTTGACAACAAAGTATGTGGTGGTTTTTTACCCCAGAAGATTGAAATAAATTACACCTTGAGAATTATGCCACTTTAAATGTCACAGACAGGTTCTCCTCTGCAGTTACCACTGCAGGAGGTTCAAACAGTCCAGTGACACAAATGGGCTGAAATGGAAAGTTTTCTATTGAACAATAAATTGTAGAAGGTTGAGAGAGGCAGGGGGAAGGAGAACGAAGGAATGCAATTTTACACGAGGGATGTAATTTTTTTTTTATCAGCGTTTGGCTACGGATCACAAGTTCTCATGATTTACGGACGGAAAGGTCTTGTATGTATTTGCCACAGGGCTTTTAGCAGTCAAAAGCCGCATGAATTCATCTTGGGAATAACAACCACAGCCACCACCGCAAATCTTCCTCTCTTGGGCTGCGCTCGAAGTCAATTCAATATCATGGTCAACTTGCATCAGAAAGAGAGAGAATGTGAGAGAGAGAGAGATTTTGCTTCAAACGGGTAGTGGAAATGCTTTTATAAAACAATGAACAATGCAAAACTGCTTAAGGGAAGCATTTTTGTGGTAGGAACACTCAGACCTTTCTGATGGCTGTGGTGGCTCCGCGTGTTAGTCCACAGTGACATTGCGGTCACGTAGCCTTTGGAGGGAATCCAGGAGAAATACTTGATGCTGGATCAGAGGGAAAGGAACCTGAAGTAGCTCAAGCCTTTAATTGCAACTAGCTTATTACCAGGCTTTGCCTGGATATTTATTTATGTGTGACTGAAGTTGTGGAGTCCTCCTCCTGCTCATCTTCTTTCCTCTCCTCTTGGTGGGGTGAAGCCATGCTTCTCTGCTGCTGGGGTGAAGTAGAACTGCTGTTCTTGTAACTGTTGGGCATTCTGAGCTGTTTGAAAATGTGAGCATGCTCAGTAGAGCTTTGGTGCAAGTGTGCACTTTGCCACCTTTTTTCGGGGTGTTCTGGGGTGTTTAGGGGTTTGCTACCCTGACAGCGACCGTCTGCCTACGGAAATCTACCTATGTACCAAAATTGGGGAGGATCGGGGGAGAACTGTGATTTTGTATAGAGCACAAACAAACTAACTTCCCTCCCGGACTTCTCTTTTATATATATAGATTTCTATCACATATTGGTATACATTTTTTCCTTTGCAAAGGACTCTATTTTATTAAAGGACCCAGAAACGAAGATGGAAATTCTCCAGTTCAACATCAGGCTCTCAGTACTATAGAAGCAAGCAGGGAAGAAACAAAAACTATTCTATAATATGTCATCTAGCAAGATTTAAAAAAAAAAAACCTCTTCAAAAGAAGAAGCAGAACATGGAAGAAGATTGCTTTGACCCCAAACACAATTTCAAGCAAGGCTACAGTGAAATGCAAGGCACTGAAGTGTCCCCGAAACCCACAATAAAATAAAATATGAAGCGAATCTAACAAGCAATGAAAAGTAACAACTCTGACCTGAAAAACAACCATTAAACGTTAAATGTTCCATTTCCAACCTACAATAACAGCAACTTAGGAGTCTGTTTTTACCAGCGTGCGTTCAGGCACGCCGGGAATGACTATGCTCACCAAAAGGATCAGAACTAAATGTAGATTTCATTTCCATTTATAGCTCTCTTTTTTTAATAGCACCTAAAGATGAGAAGTAATGATGGGAAGGAAATTGAAAAAGGATTCACCCCTGAACCAAATGGGTGTCAGGAATTAAAGAGATCTCACAACTCTGCAGATTTTTGTAGGAGCAAACCTCTTGGATCTTGGACCAGCTGGGACTACAACAGCTATAACTGGCTTTTGCAAAGCCCATCATTTTCATATGCTCACCTAAAAATAATTCTTACTTATCACAGGTAAGCAAATAGGACCTATAGATAGTCCTTGACTTGCGACCTCAACTGAGCCAAACATTTCTGTTGCTAAAGGAGACATTTGTTAAATGAATTTTGTCCCTTTTTACGACCATTCTTGCCACATTTATTACGTGATCTCACTGTACTTCATAAGTTAGTGACATGGTTGCTAAGTGAATCTGGCTTCCCCATTGACATTGCTTGTCAGAAGGTTGCGAGATGACGAGATAGTCAGGAAGGTACCAGATTGCGCAGAAATGGATAGGTTGACACTGAAAATTAAACAGAAAAAAGATGTAGAATGTTATCAAACATGGAATCTATTTTACCAATGGTTGGAAAAAAGGGGTGGAGATTAAGAATGTAAATTTGTATTCTTAAGCAAATTAAATACCCAGACAACCCAATGTTTATTAAGCACTAAGAAATGTATTTTAATAGAAAAATCAATTTAAAAAAAAAGGTTTAAGAGGTGGTCACATGACCCAGGGAAACTGCAACCGTCATAACTATGAGCTAGTTGTCAAGCGAATGAATTCTAATCACATGACCATTGGGATGCCGCAATGGTCTTGTGAAAAATGCCCATAAATCCCTGTTTTCAGCACCATTGTAACTTCAAATGGTCACTAAATGAATTTCTGTGGGTCAAGGATTACCTGTGTTTCAAAATCTGCTAGAACTTGGCTTGCAAAATTGAAGAACAAGTAGATTTTGCTGGTTCATGGTGGTTCACTTTATCACAGTGATTCATTATCATTGATGTTTTCAAACTAACGCAAAGTTTACTTGAACCATTGTCATTCTGTGGCACTCATTGGGCTGGGTTGTTTCCAGCTGGGTCCATCCAAGTTTTGTTATTTGACGTGTTATTAAAATTACAATTTTTCTTTCATTGCTCACTTGCGTCTTAAAGGAAGACTAAGACTCCAAACCCTGGCTAGAAACTTTACGGAAAGCCTCTGGCAAGTTGTCAAAGGGGGGGAGGAGGAGGAGGAGAGAGCTTATTATTTGCAAAAGAAGCCCTCCTAATTGGAAAATGTGATGAAGAGAAAATAGCGAATTCTCAGTAATCGCCTTCCAAAATGATAATGCGTGCAGTTTAATGAATATTAATGTACCGTATTTATGAAATGAGGAGCTTTTAAATGTGAGGGAGAAAAACACTCTTTACACATGCAGCAGTCAAGCATAGAGTTGTATAGCTGCTGTCAGTCTTCGGCCAGACAAATAAATTCATCCATTCCTGCTACTTTCTCTCCATCCTTACACACTCTTAACAGATTCACATTACTGCCCATCTTGAAGCTAAACATCTTGCTTCTCTCAAAATTTACTCGTTCCCTGAGGGTTGTCGGGTTCTCACCCTTCGTAATGGCAAACCAACAACGTGTGTGGCTAAGAGTTATAGGGTACCTGCCCATCCTTTTTTTTCCTCCTTTGAAATGCTTTTAGAGTAGAAGAGAAATTGAATGAAATTTAGATGGGGAGGGAATGGGGCATTCTGAATCAGACAATAGCATATTTATTGATACGTATCCTGTGTGAATGCCTGGTCTTTTATGATTCAATTTCCCCATTCAGAAATCTACAGCCTGTGTGCCTTCCCATTTTTTTCAGTTAAATTCGAATTTTTTTCTCATTTGAATCATCACATGACAAGTCATGGCTATCATACATCACCCTCCTGCCTATCCGTTTGTGAAAACAGGGGCGTGAGTGAATAAAACAAGTTTAAAGGCAGTAAACAGAGTACACCTTTGGTGTGCCTGGCATTCAGCTGCACAGTTGTGTTAGTTGTTGACAAAAATTGGCCTGGAAATGCCTTGCCACATCACCTTGAGGTCTAAAGAGGTATTTTACGAAGTGTCTTAGTGAGCAGTAACTATGGTGCGCAAGGCTTTTGAAGGAAATTACCTCCTTCTTAAGTATAGTCATTATCTATGCCTGCCGATTTCTCGGTAATTTAGTTTCATAGGGTTTTTTTAAGTTATTTTTTTTAAAAGAAAAATAATTACTGTGGAATCTGCGCTGAAGCTTAATGTGTGAAGATAATCATGTGTTTACTTTATCTTTATATTGTTAATGCCAGGCTGTCTTGCGCTTAACTTGAAATTCAACGGTTAGGGAATGGCAACCTCTGGATAGGCTTGATGTTACTTGTGAAGAATATGAGATAATTTCAGGCATCTCCTTATCCTTTGACTACAAAGAAGACCTGCCTTTTCCAAGTAAACTCTTCAGGTAGCAGCCTTTGTACCTTGCTGTTGAGAAAAATAGGGTTACCAGGTTCACATAGAGATTTGCTCTGTAGATTTCACCAGTGTTATGCCCAAATATGTACCCAAATTGTGAAGTGTCAATACCACTTTATCATGCCTTGGTAAGGCCACACTTGGAATACTAAATCCAGTTTTGGTCACCACGATGTAAAAAAAGATGTTGAGACTCTAGAAAGTGTGTAGAGAAGAACAACCAAAATGATTAGGGGACTGGAGGCTAAAACATATAAAGAATGGTTGTTGGAACTGGGTATGTCTAGTCTGATGAAAAGAAG